>JAVIWB010000677.1:0-167317 GCA_031893035.1 Dermolepida albohirtum
ACAATACCTCGGCCAAACTAAACGATCCATCGAAACCCGGTATAAAGAACACCTTGCGCACATAAAATTCAACCGACCAGAAAAATCAGGTATAGCAAGGCATGTTTTAGAAAATAATCACAGGGTTAACATGGATTGTTTACATTTGATAAAGAACGTGTATAATTATCCAGACGATGGTCTGCTTAATGTCAGAAGAAGAGAAACACTGTAATAAATCACATGCAAGTACTTATCGTGTTCTTTTTTCAATGTCATTCATACTAGTTTAAGTAAAACAATTTTTAAAAATCTTGTGAAACGAACATTCAGTGTACATTTAGGTTCTCAACGGTGTGTATCGCGTACGGAGTTTGTTTTCGTACAGGTATTTTTCGCCGTGGTTTACCATGTGCGACACTTTGCGGTTATCTGCTGATGATGACAACTTGGTTGTCGAAATGCGTATACAGATTACGAAAATTAATGTGGAAAGGGGTTGTATATCAACCTTAGTGATTAAGTTAGTGCTTTATCATAGCCGTAAATAATAACAGTTTTCATATTGTTATTAGAATTTTTTAACGTTGGTAAATGAAAGTAAATATGCTCTATCACAGGCGAATGTTCACATTTGATGATATTTAACATTCACGGGGAATACGAACACTGACTTTTTTAAACTATACGAAACCAACGACTTTTTAAAGCTTAATGTATGTATCTAATATGTTTTTTTTGGACATAGACGAACTTTTTTTATTACGAACATAGTATTTTCATGAAAGTTTGTTTTCATGCATCAAAGTTAAATAGATTTCAACCAATAAAAATACTTAGAATATAATAGACAGTTGTGAGTTACTGTACCTCAGTGAACTTAATTAAATTTGAGACACATTTTGTCTGCTGTTACGAAGGGAGATTCATCAACAATTCTTTGATAATAATTAAGCAAGACAGCTGTGTGTTCTATAAAAAATTTAGATATTAATGAAAATTATACCAATAACAATACTTAGAATATAATGGACACAGTTGTGAGTTACCGTAGCGAACTTAATTAAATTGGAAGTATAATTTATCTTCTGTTACGAAGCGCGAATTGTCAACAATTTTTTTGCTAATAAGTAGACAGAACAGCTGTGTATTCTACAACAAATTTAGATGTTAATCAAAATTATGAAATAATCAGTGCAAGACCTTTCGGAACACACTGCACATGTAGCTGCAACAAGTAAGTTTGTAAAGGAAAACTACGAATTTAAGAATTCACATATCCAGAGTAGAATGCGTACAGCAAATAGAATCACTCGACAAATATACTGCTTATCTCATGATGAAATATAGATAACTAACATACATACGCACGTATAGTTGCGGCCAAAAGAAAAGAACAGTTGTTGCCTGGTGTAAATGTAACCTTTTTCTTCTGGTAAAAAGTGATATAGTTTCGTCGCATATTTAAATCAAAATAACATTGAAGTAAATAATATTGTTATTAATTAAATAATCAACATTGCTAAATAACATTCCTTAATTTGAGAGAAACAAAACAATCAATAATTAGTAATCCAGCTATTATTCTTTATGACACCTCTTAATCTTCTGGCCATTGATCATATAATAAGGAAGCATATTCTTCAGTTATTTCTTCCCAAATATTATTTATAACTTTCAACAATTCTTTAACGTTTCTTGATCTTGCATTTGCCTTTCGAATTTCTTTGATTAACATCACCCAAACGTTTTCTACCGGATTCAAAGCTAAGCTTTTATTACACCAGTTAAGAACATTAATAAACTGCTTTACAATTGCTTAGGAACAACTGGTTCCTACAACATAGCATTGCTAATAGCCAACTAATCATAGTAAAATTAAATACAAAGGGTGTAGTAGAGCAGGACCAGTCATCTGTATAAAAGGCAATGCACGAAAGCTCTTTATTCATCCGAACGTTTATGCAGTTAAGTGTTTGCAGAAAATATCACCGTAGATTGATAAATTTATTTATGTGAAATTCCTTGTGGTATGGCAATAATCAAGTGCAAAATGTATATAAGACATCATTTGGGTGCTTACGCAGTTGGACGGCTCGAAACAGTGTTAGGGTTTATTCATTTTTCGACCGAGTTGTGCAAACTACTGTCATTTACTTATATACTCTTGATTACTTTTCTTGGTGCCTCGAGGTACCCCAAATAATCTTTCTAAAAATTACCTTTAAGTCTATGAAGGGTAGATATAAATTTTTTTTCCAATTCCTATTTTTCTATCTATGATATTTCTTATGATATGAATGTTACAACTTGTTTATTTGCTACTCTATATAACGACTGTTCATCTGCTTGATCTTATAAATATTAGTCTTGTTTCAACAAATCTGGCTTACACCTTGAAAGTTACTGTTCGCTTTCACGATCTTAATATGATTAGTACTTTGTCCAAAACCATACAAAAAATATGTATCGTTGTATATTGGTTTCTAGTGAGCGAAATGTCACGAAACGATTGGAGATTATTTAGGATGGTTGGAACTTCACAAATCAATCTTGCGTCAACATAATTCCTTGTGGTACAGTAATAATTAAGTTCGAAATGTATATAAGACACCGTTTGAGTGCTTACGCAGTCGGACGACTCAAAATAGTTGTAGGGTGGGAGCCTCAAAACCACGTGCCCACATTTTTGAAGCAGAGTGTCGAATATGTAAACAATGTGTTATCCATTTGTTGATTTTTGTGCATCGTCTCTTGCATTTTTTAAAAGGGCCGAATTTTACTTCACTGAAAGTTCTCTTTATAGTAGCTCGAGAGACTCCCGTAGCATCCACAACACGGTTTTTTAAGTAATTTTGATGGAGCCTGTTTTTGATTAACTAAATCACTGAAGGTTGATATATGTATAACCCCTTGCCACATTAATTTTCGTATTCTGTATACGTATTTCGACAACTAAGTTGTCATCATCAGCAGATAATTAAACAGTGGCGCACCTGAACAACTACGGTAGAAATACCCATACGAAAACAAATTCCGCACGCGATCCGTACCGCTGAAAGCCAAAACGTACACTAACGGGTGCGACACTGATTAATTACCTGCTGATGATGAGTTAGTTGTCGAAATACGTATACAGAATACGAAAATTAATGTGACAAGGGGTTATATATCAGCGTTCAGTGATCTACGATTTTTAAGTTGTTTTATTTTCATTTGCAAAAATTATACATTGAACACAATACCCTTTGACTAGGAATTAAATTCCTTTCTTTTACTTTGCGCCTCCATTAATTTCTTTTAAAGCGAAATTACATTGTAAATCCACATACACTTGCATACACGCTACATAAATTGACTGTAAACCACAGCATGTAGGACTAACTGTAACCTACTACAGTGAACGCCGTGCCGTCAATGTGTATCCTATTCGTGTGGTGAGTGCGGTTATTCCAAGAAACTGATGTAACGATGTTCTAAAAATTCTGGCTCAACAAAACTCATACCGACTATTCTGTGAATAAGCATTGAAATTTAGCCAAGTTTGTGTTGCAGTAAATAGTTGAGTACTTTAGTTTCCTAATTTTGAACTTCCAATTTTGTTTATTTCTTTTTCATTACTTTCACAACTGTAATGCTGAAACTAAAGAAGTTCTAAATAAAAGCAGATTTAAAAGTTCACTTGTAATTGTTAATTCAAGAGTAAGCAAAAGTTTATCTTAAGATATAAATTCGATAAAGCCATCACGACTGTATTATAATACTGAAACTCTCGAACTCATATTAGATAAGTTTTCCCTATTGTTCGCAGATCCATTTTTCAAGATATGGTAAGCATGGATATGCTAATAATGAAAATAATGAACTTCGCCCAAAGACTTGTCGACGCCGATAGGGCGTCACTCTTCCTAGTCGATTCAAAGAACAAAGAACTATACGCAACAATATTCGATGTCGGCGTGGAAAGTAAAACTTCCGGCGAGAGTACGGAATCGGAAAACGAGGAATCCGTGAAAGCACACACGTCTAGGGAAATTCGTTTTCCGCTGGGTACCGGCATAGCCGGACAAGTTGCCATGACCGGGGAAGTATTGAACATAGCCGATGCCTATTCAGACGAGAGGTTCAATAGAACGGTAGATCAGTTGACGGGATACAAAACGCAAACGATATTATGTATGCCAATCTACATCAGGGGCTCAATTATTGGAGTTGTACAAATGGTGAACAAACACACAGGTACGCTTATATTACTTTTTTTATACACAATTTCGTGTGGATAATAATGCGCAAATGTAAACTCGGGTATACCCTCATCGTATCACTAACGTGCAAACATAGTTTAGTTCTGAACACGCACGCGAATTTAAAAAGCTCTAACGCTAATGTTCTACTCTATTCATTTTCTCGGAAAATTAAAGAAAATATTTAATTAAAAATACGAAGGTGGTCTGAAAACTTTCCAACCTAACAAAGATATAAGACATTTTTTCCTAAAATCTATATTGGTTTTTCTACATAATCTCCTTGTAACTCTACACACTTCTCCGAACGATGCTCCCATCTCTTTAACCCGCTCTCTGCAAAATAATGAAAATCGGTGTTCTCCGAGCGTAATTTTTAGATAAGGGAACAAAAAGAAGTCGCTTGGGATTAGATCTGGTGAATAAGGTGGATGGTCAAGCAGTTCAAACCGTAATTCGTGTATTTTCGACATGGCAACCGCTGAGGTGTGAGATGGCACGTTGTCTTGGTGAAACAGGATTTTCTTCTTGTGCAAATGTGGCCGTTTTTCCACAATTTCTGCCTTCAGCTTATCAAGTAATAATGCATTGTATGCTCCTGTAATAGTTTTTCCTTTTTGAAGATAAACGATTAAGATAATTCCATGACTATCCCAAAAACAGTCGCCATCACTTTCCCAGCCGAAAAAACAGTTTTTGCTTTTTTTGGAGCCGGTTCCCTCTTTGCAGTCCACTGTTTTGACTGTATTTTTATTTCGGGCGTATAATGGTGTATCCAAGTTTCATTTATAGTAATTAATCGGCGCCAAAACTCGGATTTATTACGCCTAAACTGCGCCAGCAGAGTGTTGGAAACGTTTTTCGTCTAACGTTAGCAAAAGCAGCACCCAACGCCTAAATCTAGATTTAACGTGTGACGAACACGTTCTTTGGATATATTTATAGGCTTTGCTATCTCTTTCAATTTAATTCGATGGTCGTCTAGCACCAATTGGTGAACTATAGTGATGTTATCGTCAGTAGTTGCAGTTTTTGGACGCCCCGAAAGTTCATCATCTCCCAAGCTCTTACGGTCACGTTTAAATTCTGCTGCCCAAAATTTCACTGTGGTAAATGATGGTGCAGAGTCCCCGTACACAGAGTCCAACTCATTTTTGATTTCCGTAGGCATATTGCCTTTCAAAAACAAATATTTAATGACAGGTCGATACTCGACACTCACATCGACTCACTCAAACAACTGCCAAATAACAACTGCGCGTCCAAAATGGCTGTAACTTTGGTAAGTACCTGATAATAGATACACAACTTCAGGCTGAGATCGGAAACTTTTCAAGCCACCCTCGTAGCTTTCAGTAATAGTAGTAGTCAATATTTCGAATTTAAAGATTGATTATGTGGAAATTGACCAAAAGATCTAAAATCAAATATTTAGCTAATTTGTTCTGTAAGTTTCACTGTACACAAGCTTGTGTACGTTTCTTGTTATTGTGAATTACTACCTTTGCGTCCCTCATTCTACACATTTCTTTCATCTATCCCACATCTTCATCGGCTCGTCTTTCTTCTGAGTCCAGATCTTTTTTTTATTATTTCCCATACCTATTTATCAAGTCTTTCTTTATACAACACCTATGTCCAGACCATCTCGATCAATTTTCTTTTCCCTTAATTTGTTTTATTTCTAATTTTGTACATTTTACCGATCGCCAGAAGTTTTCTTTGATATAACACTTCAATTTCTTGGATTTCGCTTTTCATCTTCCACGCGAAAACCCAACCTTAACCGTATACTCAAGGTGAGTTATCGTAATCAATCATCAAAGCAGATTTATATCCTCAGAGAGCATTGTAAGTGTTTGATGAGTTTGATGCTCCTTCCTGATCAAACGATCGATTCAGATAAATGCTGTGCTGAAATGGACAAAATAAAATGATTACCAATCATGTGAAAACCAACTGTAATTTTCAGAAAAGAGTAATGGCCTATTTTCTTTTTTAGCGAAGTCTAGGATGCTGTCATGGTCAGAGAGCTAAATTTTGAGAATAATTATCTCAAAACAACAATTCGAACCACGTTCTGAACAGGCAAATCACTTTCCATCTTGCTGATGGTTGATATTCTATATTCTGAAATCAATAATGCCGATGGTTCTGCAGACTTACAACGTAACCTAAATGTTTTGGTTGATTGGTGTGCTACTTTCAAATTATTGTGTCCAAATGTTGCTCTGTTACTTACTGTCGTTCCCATTCTCCTGTATCTACTCAGTACAAAATAAATAACCCACTATCCACCTACTGAACATACTCTTACTAATCTAACTAAGAGTTTAATTATATACAGCATTTACTTTCAACGAACATATTGAAACATTGACTTCTTCTGCTTGCACATTGATTGATTGACGTTCTTTGCATTTTACTTTTGTAGTTGCAAAATAGAATATGCATGAATGTGCAACGAAAGTTTTAAAATTTCTATCATTTCAAATTGATGGACTTTATCCCAGTACTGGGTTAAATCACGTTAAATCATATAACTTTGTTACGCTGGGATCTCGTTGAGATAGTCACTGTTCTAGATTATATATATGTATATATATATATATATATATATATATATATATATATATATATATATATATATATATATATATATATATATCAATGATATATATATATATATATATATATATATATATATATATATATATATATGAATGAATTTTTAAGTTCATCTTTATACATGTGCTTCAAGATTCCTACCGACGCCTATTTAATGGCTTCGACGTCAGCATAACACTATTGGCAAATGTAGTTTGGAGAATAAATAGAAATCACGGGGGCCAAATCCGGTGGTTAAAATGCCATTTGTAGTTAGAAATTCAGTGATAAGCGTCAAGCGTTGAGATGGTGCATTATCAAACGCCAGCTACCATTTTCACGATATTGAGGGCGCACACAACAACATCAACATTGTCTTCACTTTTGACTTCTCCGAACGGCTTTTTTTCGGTCTTTCTTCGCTTGGATGCTACTACTTGGTCTCTGGATCACATTAAAAACACCACGTCTCATCGCTAGCTACAATAGAATACCTGAAGTTGTCCCCCTTTTTTGAGTCTTTAATCAAATCTGAACAATGATGAATTCAGTTAATTTGTATGGTACAAAGCTTGCACAAATCTTTTTCATTCCAAAATGCGGTGTCAAAACGCGATGAATTGAATACTTGGAAATATTTAATTCCATTCCTACGTATCACAGTGAGGACTTCGGCTCATTTCTGATAAATTCACGCACTAGTTCGATCATACTTTCCGTAACCACAGATTTTTTTGCACCAGGATGTTCGTTGTTATTTATGTCCATGCGACCGCCTTTAAATCATTTATACCACTCATACACACTCGTATCGCATCACCATACACTTGCTTTATCAAATTAAACGTTCTAGTAAACGATTTACCGAGTTTAAAACAGAACTTCTGCTGCTTCTAATGATGCAATTGTCATGAAATTTTGAGATAACATTGGTGAAAGATCTACCTTACCGAACATATTTTTTTTAATAGAGGGCGCCACTAACACTTACTATTTTAAAAAAGTTCCGTTTTCTCTGCAACAGACTGTGTATAACTGAATTGGACTCAAATATTGTCTTTGAAAGAACCTCTAAACAATAATTTATATATTAGCCGTTTTTTGTGTTCCTTTTTCTTTAGAATAAATCGAATAAAATATCGAATATAAAAACAGAATCATTTTTTCCAAAAACCAATTTCAAACATCCCTCATTCACAGATCACGTAACTTTCACATATATTCTCCTCATAAAGGTTGTTTCAATAAAGAAGACGAAGAAGCTTTCGAAATGTTCGCCGTTTATTGTGGCCTTGCGCTGCATCACGCCAAACTGTACGACAAAATTCGCCGTTCCGAACAGAAATATCGCGTCGCTCTGGAGGTCCTCAGTTATCACAACAGCTGCAGCGAAGAGGAGTTCCATGTGGCGTTGAAGGACGGCATTCCGGATCAGGTTATCAGCATTGACGACTATTACTTCAATCCGTTCGAAGTCGAGGACTACGAAAAAGCCAGACAGTCGATTTATATGTTCATCGACCTCTTCGGGTTGGCACGTTTCGATAAAAGCAGCCTTCTAAAATTCGTATTAACCGTTAGGAAGAATTACAGACGTGTTCCGTATCACAACTGGACGCACGGATTTTCGGTCGCTAACTGTATGTACAGCATCATCAAGCATTCGGATAACGTCTTCAGACCTAACGAGGTACGTAGGTAATAAAATACTAACATAGATGATAACTCGTTTATATACGATTTGATGTTTCAAATGTCTTTAACTTAATATCAGAAAATATGTCAAAATATTATAAATTCTAAGCAGTATTTGATAAATTTACTTTTTAGTTAGAACATATATGCAATAAGACAGTGGAAAAAAGCCAATTTGAAATTTCGAAATCTACACACGAGGGTGGTCTCAGAAGTACCTGACTCAGCAAAGAAAACACAAAAATTTTGGAAAGAAATATATTTATTTCTTTCCAAAATAACTCACTTTTCCCAGGGATATTCAATAAATTCGATACCCTTTTTATAATAAAAACTGTCTTGCTCCTCAAAATAGCCATTAACTGCCGACATCACTTCTTCATCGTTGGAAAATCTTTGACCACCGAGCCATTTTTTCAAGTTTGGGAACAGTGCATGAGATAGCAATTTAAACTTTAGTTCATTAATTTTGGCCATTGCAATAACGGATTTGCGAGCTGGTGCATTATCTTGATGAAACAATACTTTCTTCTTAGCCAAATGCGGCCGCTTTTGCTCGATTTCTTCGCTCAAACGGTGAAATAAGTTCGCATAATATACTCGCCGTTGATAGTGTTTCCTTTTTCAAGATAGTCAATGAAATTTATTCCACGCGCATCCCAAAAAACCGATGCCATGACCTCGCCTGCAGATGAAACGGTCTTCGCCTTCTTTGGAGCCGGTTTTTCCTTTTAAGTCCATTGTTTTGATTGTTCTTTTGTCTCGGGTGTGAAATGATAGACTCATGTTTCATCCATGGTTATGAAACGGCGCAAAAATTCTGCTATGTTGCTGTGAAACTTCGCTAAACACTCAATTGAAACACCTTCACGACACTGTTTTTGCTCGAGTGTGAGCAAGCGCGACACCCATCTTGCATACAGCTTTCTCATGTCAAAATTTTCAGATAATATGCAATGTACCACACTTTTTGAAATGCCTACTATGTCTGCTAGCTCGCGCACTTTCAGTCCACGATCATCTTTGTGGATTTTCTTCACAATTTCTGGAGTCGTCTCCTCATTTGATCGACCACTGCGATGCTCGTCTTGGCAGCTCGTACGGCCTCGTTTAAACTCTGCTACCCAATATTTCACTGTCGTAAACGAAGGAGCAGGCTCACCCAGAGAAGAATCCAGTTCAGATTTTATGTCGATTGGGCTGAGGCCTTTCAAATAAAAGTATTGTATCACGTAACGATGACTAATTTTCTCCATTTTTACAAATTCACTGAAAACGTTCACTATTGATGGCTGCTAAACAAATATTAAACAACGTGGCGTTTTCAAACTTGAAAGATATGCTTTATAGATTGTGTACTTTCTAATGCAGTGATATTTTTCAAGCTACCGCCATCTCTACGTCAGGCCGGGTACTTATGGGACCACTCTCGTACGTATACCGTATATACAACTACAACACCCAAATATTTTTCTATTTGTCTCCATATTGTAGTTATTATACATACGTAGGTTTTGCTATAAATACTTAATCGAACAAGTAACGAAAAGAAACACAAAAACAACTGCATACTACTTTTCGAAACCATCTCCTCTGACTTCAATGTCCTTGTTACAACGAATTATAAACATCCCGATACTTTCATAAAAATAATATTTGTTTTTATTTTATTGTCCGCGTTAAAACGAAGACCTTTCGACGTGTTTTGAAATTAGATAATAAATAGAAGTCACGTAGAGCCATGTCACGACTACATAGTGGGTGGTCTGTATCAGAGATTTCTAAATTTCTTTGCCTCGTAGACCATTTTTCTTTTCGTAGACTCCCTGGCTGTGGAATATTGAATTTTCCTGCACCTGTTAACGCCAAATGTGTTTCTTAGAACTACTCACTTCAATAGAGAATACGAAGAGCGGCCAATTGAAAAAAATATGCATAATTGTTATTCAGATCTTTATTTAAAATACACAAAATGCCGGCGAATATTTGGATTTTGCACGGAACAAATTCTTACGTAAAAGTTCGAAATATAAATAGGTAATAGGTAATAGGCAAATAATTCTGTTAAAGACAGGGTTAAACTTCAATTTAGTGAATTATATGTATAACAAGACTGGTTACAGCGCTAGAACCCCTTTCCACAAGATGAAGAAAAGATGTACCTCTTGCGTACCCTGCATTACAGACTATTGCAAGAAAGTTTTCGATAGCTTTTTGAAGATGGAAAAGCTATCAAAAATCTTCTCGCAACAGTCCATGATGCATGATAAGCAAATTGATAAAAAAAATATTGCCTTTTTCAAAAGAAAACCGAAAAATTGTTATAAACCATGAACCGAAGATACTATATTCTTTAGTGACATTTAAACAAATATGACGTATTAATATTAGTACGTATAACTTCCCTTTAAGAAGATTCGTAATTACAAAAATTACAAATTATAGAATAAAAGTATTGTTATAAAATGTCTACCGAAAATTGCATTCCAATTTTAATATGTTAATAATAATATATAAAAAAAACATGCTGACGACGTGGAAAAGGCATAGGAAAGCTCGAGACAAACATTATGTCAATGGCAGAAAAAGCATGTGAAAAAAAGGAAGTTGCAAAGGAAAATAGTAAACACCATGGTTTTAGAAGAGACTAAGCGACTTAAATAAGGCAACTGTTAACAACAACTGAGATAAGAACTCTAAAATGCATTACTGGGAAAACATTAGGAGACAGAATACCATATCAACAAATACAGATGCAGTGCAAAATACAGGATATCACATAGTTCATAAAAGAAAGAAGGGAAGAATTACATGCACATGTGTACAGGATGGACAACCACAAATTACCAAAAGATTCCAGAAATACAAAACCGCCATGCAGACCTCCGAAGCAGTAGGCACAAAGTTGACTATCGTCCTCAACAGAATCGCCCCCACAACAACCTTGAAATACTATCAATGAAACGAACAAGCTATGCCTAAAAGAAGAGGAAGAAGAAGAATAAGTAAACGCAAAACTACTTAGAGTAGCGTCACTTAGAGTTTTTTATGCACATGTGTAACGGATGGACAACCACAGACTACCAAAAGTTTCCAGAGATACAAAACCGCCAGACAGGCCTCCGAAGCAGTTGGCACAAAGTTGGCTATCGTCCTCAACAGAATCGCCTCCGCAACAACCTTAAAATAGTATCCATGAAACGAACAGGCTACGCCTAAAAGAAGGGGAAGAAGAAGAATAAGTAAACGCAAAACTACTTTAAGTAACGTCACTTTTTTTATTTTAATCTAAAAAGAACCATTGAAAATATACGGTCATTCGCAAAAATGTTCGTACATACCGTGAATGCTGAAGAATAGAAGAAATTAATTAAAATGGTTTTAAAACTTGATACAGATGAGGGAAAACGTGGTGAAAATCATATAACAGACACGATCATTTAGGAAAATATTAATGGATAGACTGAACAGATCATAAGACGAGGCCGTATCATAAATATTAAAGGAAAAAGAATTTAATTGCAATGAAGTTGAATAGGTGACAAAGTACTAATGAGGGTGCCTCAAATTTATCTATACAGTCACTCACAAGTGTGTACGTAACCCCATGACTTAAATATCATCAAATGTGAACATTCGACTATAATAAAGCATATTTAGTTCCATTTATCAAAGTTGAAAAGCTCTAAAAACTTTTAATAACAATCTGAAAACTGTAAATTATTTACTATAAAAGAATTTGCTAAATATTCTAACATCGAATGTCACGGAAGTTTTCGTACGCTTCATTTTTATGAGATATTTATCTATTGTAAGCCACAAATTTAAAACGATTTCGGTCAATCCTCTTTATAGTATCGCGTATTTGTGAAAAATAAGCATTTGATGCTTTTACAAAGAAGGGTTGTAGAAGAACATGTCTGGCAATATGCGCGAGTTAACAACACCACTACCCTAGGCCAAATAGCCAAATTTATCGAATAATTATACAAAGTATCCTGAACTGCTGAAATTATACCGAAAAATAGACATCCACAGATTCTAAATGAGCACGATTAGAGAACTGTTACAAGGGCGATGAGTTAAAATTCATGGATAAATGCACTGATGACATAAACGGAATGGATATAAATGGAATTTGATACTGAAAAGAAAGTACATTAAGAAAACATAAAGAGAATTTCAAGAAAAACTGGTTACAATATAGAAACATCTTTTAAAAACGAAGACTATAAAAACTTTTATGACATTCCTGTTAGAATACTTCGCAAATTGTTTTGTAGATGTAAATAATAACAGTTTTCATATTCGTAAAATATATTCGCATTACTAATTGCGAGATAACTTTCCCCTAATGTTATTACGTGCATATCTCGATGACACCGGGTTGCTAGTAATATATGAATCTTGACCTGCGTTCAAATAACCTTCATTATTTCCCCCACGATTTCCTCGAAAGCTTTGGTTGCGGTTAGAATATCGTCTGCGTAAACCACTGATTTACGATAGTACACCATTTCGGATTCATTTATATCGTTTCCGAAGTAATTAGTTAAATGGCGCATTAATGTACCTTTTGCATTATTGATAAAGATATTATGTATGTATATATAGATACGTACGATATATATACGAGCTAGCCTTCTCCCATTCCAGTGTTTTGATTCATTACAAATTCAGAAATTGAAATTTACAAGATACAAATTTAAATAACAATACGAAAACATATTTATTTTAGTTTTCAGTTTTTCTCGATATTTTAACTGTCAAAAATACTTTTTTTTTATTTTTCTTTTTATACAATCTGTTCAGTAATAGAACATTAAGTATATCATCCATGAAGATTATTGCATTCTAGTTCCTATCTCAAAGATATTTCTATATCCACATGTTTAAAATCTTATCTAACATTAGTACTACAACTTAATCACTGAAGGTTGATATATAACCCCTTTCCACATTAATTTTCGTATTCTGTATATGTATTTCGACAACTAAGTTATCATCATCTGCTGATAATTAAACAGTGTAACCAAAACGCACACTAGTGTGTGTTTTGGCTTTCGGCGGTACAGATCGTATACGGAATTTATTTTCGTACGGGTATTTTGCCGTAGTTTTCCAGGTGCGACACTGTTTAATTATCTGAAGATGATGACAATTTAGTTGTCGACATACGTTTACAGAATACGAAAATTAATGTAGAAAGGAGTTATATATCAACCTTCAGCGATTAAGTTAACCAACCACAGGCTCTACCAAAATTACCATTAGTACTACAATGTTACTGGATCAGTAATTAGTTACCCTGATGAAAGAGGGCAGCACTAATACAAAATCTTTTTGATTTTCAACTTGGCAATCCTCCAAAGTATAACTGTCAAAATTTAGGTTTATTGTGATCGTTACATAGCCCAATTTAGTATATATACAAATTTCGGCAGTAGGTAACTTGTGTACCGCGACATTTACCTCTTTTTCACTTCTGAAATGCATACTTCCCATTGCTTCTTTGAGTGATCCGAACACATTAAGGTAACTAGAAGTAAGGTCAGGTGAATGAAGGGAAGGGGAGTCTGAACTGTCAAGCTGTATGCTGTTAGACGTTGTCATACTGTAACAACACCTAAAGTCAGAAGTCCTCACCGTTTCCTCCTGATTGCAGGACGAACTTGATATTTAAGCATTTCTGGGCAAGAAGTACTGGTTACTGTCACTCTCCTATTCATGTAATGTTCCGAAATTGCTTCCATTGCATCCCAGAAGAGAGTGAGCATTAATTTTCCAACAGATGGTTGAATGCGGAATTTTTTTAGTTCCAACATTAGTTCATCGCCCCTTACTTGACCTTTTTGTTTCTGATTGGGGAGAGTAAACCTAGGTTTCATCGCCTTTAACAGTTTTTTTCGGAAAATGTTTCACCTTCGATGTGGAAACGACGCAAAAGTCCTTCACAGGCATCGACACGACGGTCTTCCATTTTTTTTCGACAGTCAATTGTCGCTGCACCCATCTTGTAGACACTTTATTGAATTTCAGTGCAATGTAGACAATATTCTATGCTGAACCATAACTGGTCTTCAAATTTGTGGTTATTTCTTTTATAATTGTACGCCTGTTTTCCTTTACAAGGTTTGTAATGTTTTCGTCGGCTACTACGCGGTGAACCTCCCGATCTTTGGGCATCCTCCACACCAGTTACGCAGCTTCAAAACTTTCTACACCACTCACAGTCCCTACAGTGTCAAACACGAATCGCTCTATTATGCTGTTATTCTGCGATTAATGTCGATTGTTTTGACACCTTCACCACTCAAAAAAAACGTATACGTGTAAAGATCGCTGCCCTAACACGGTGCATGTTAGTAATGGGGCAGTCATATTTTTAGTGACGCTGCTGCCTTCTTCTCTGTTTTAGCATTACTCTGACACCTTTCACTCACTTTATGAAGCTCTAGGAATACACTAGTGCTACATACCTAGTCCGTCATACAACTTTTTGGATTCTTTTTGCACTTTAAAGTTTTCATTTGATACAACCTCGTATTAGATGAACAACGCAGTGAACGCCCAAAAGACATGTATACCCTAGAAATTATTACAAAAAATACATGATGTTGTGCTAGATGACTGTCGAATAAAATTACACGAAGCAACAGAGACTCTACCCATATTAAAAGAATCAGTGGTTTTGATTTTGCATAATAAAATGAGTATGAAAAGATTATATGCAAGATAAGTGTTAACTGTGGACTACAAACGTGAATAAAAATGCTTTCAAATATCCATTTAATGAAATTAAGTAAGATATGATTCAAAAGACATTTTATCTACGAGGGAGCGTTTTTATATTCGCGGAATGAGCGGGTTGTAGAGGGGTGAGTAGGCGCATTGGGGGCGTGGCCTGTGCAGCGACTCATGATTAGTACAAATACGAAGTTTCATTGTTATTAGACAGTTAGTCTTTGAGCTATCGTCAACCAAGTAACATAATCAGGAGTGAAAAGTGAAATATGGAAAAAATCGAATATCGTGCCGTTATAAAGTTCCTTTTCGCGACCATAATGAATGAGATGTCATTGGTTTACGGCGATCCAGGAAAAACCATGGTGTACAAGTGGCATAGTTTATTTAAACAAGGAAGGGAATCCCTTGAAGACGACCCAAGGCCGGGCAGGAGCATTGAGGTGACCACGCCAGCACTTATTCAAAAAGTTGAACAAATTGTACTGAAGATGCTCGACTAAAGAAGAAACAACTCGCAGAAATGGTTGGAGTATCCGATACAACAATTTTTAAAATCCTACACGATCATCTCGGCATGTCTAGGGTCAGCGCAAGATGGGTGCCGAGAATGCTCACGCCGCCGCAAAAACAACAGCGCATGGAGTGTTCGCGTGCATTTTTGGACTTCTGTAATGAAGACAAGGATGGTGTATTGAGTGGAATTGTTACTGGAGACGAAACTTGGGTTCATCGTTATGAACCTGAGTCCAAACAAGACTCCATGCAGTGGCATAAAAAGGGCACAGCACCTCCCAAGAAATTTAAAGTGTCACAATCAGCTGGGAAACTCATGGCAGTGGTATTTTACATGATTGATTATAAAGATAAAGGTGTTTCTATAACCGGAGAATATTACGCTTCAATATAAGAGCGACTATAAGAAGCCATTAAAGAGAAAAGACGGGGAAAATTGACAAAAGGTGTTCTGCTTTTGCACGACAACGCGCCCGTCCACAAGAGCCGCGTTGCGTTAGCTGCCCTGCATAAGGTGGGCTTCGAAATGTGAATCACCCACCCTACAGCCCAGACCTGGCCCCGAGTGATTATTACCTGTTTCCGAAAATGAAAAAAGAGCTGCGGGGTAAAAAATTTACTGCCGATGATGAAGTCAAGGAGGTCGGCGTATTTTGCAGATAAAGAGAAATCATTTTTTTATGAGGGTATAAATAAATTAATTGAAAGATGTGAAAAATGTATCCGTCTTGCAGGTGAATATATTGAAAAAGAAAAATAATTTGGTTTTTTTTATTTCCACCCCTTGTCCCCCATTCCGCGAATATAAAAACGCTCCCTCGTAAGAAGACTTCTTGTACTTCGAGAAACGATGTCTCTGAAATATGTATATCCAGTAGTTGATTTTTACATTTTGAATCAAACTGTTGTTCATATTGCTCATATAGTTATGTATAAAATCGTAAATCAATTGCTCTGCGTTCTAAAGTATGTATTGGTTCATTTTTAGTGCCTCGCCCTGTTCATCGGAGCGTTGTGCCACGACCTAGATCACCGCGGAAAGAATAACAAGTTCATGTTGGACACGGAATCTCCGTTAGCGGCAATTTACTCCACTTCCACTATGGAACATCATCATTTCAATCAAACTGTGACGATACTACAACAGGTATGTGACCATCGTATTACTTTTGCAATGGCATTTCTTTAAAGCGTTCGAAATTCAATAAGAACTTCGTTGACGTCCCAGCGTTTACTTCAAATGACAATTACGAAGTTTCAAACAACTTACTTTCTGCCTTGACGCGTTTTATTAAATTGTTACAAAGTTTAAAATCGTACAGAGAACGTTCTCTTGCGTTGTGTTATACTATTTCTCAGTACAAGCCATAAATTTTTAAATTAATATTCTAACTTAAAGCTCTAGAATCTAGAAGCAAGATTAATTGAATTCAATTTTAAAAAATACTAACTTTTAATAAGTAATTACTTCGTGATATTGTCTGCTGCCTAGCTCAATTATTCTCAAACGACGAAAGGCGACACGAGTGTTCAAAATCATTCCATTGTGGTCCTCTTATAAGGGTGGGGGAGAGGGGAGAGTTATGATTAAGAATGTAGTTCATTATGAGAGCTAAAATTATTGGGTTGGCAACTAAGTACTTTCGGTTTTTACTGATAGAGAGCGTTGCTTTATTTTTTGTATAACGTGTGTTAGTGCTGTACTTTACCGTTTGTCGCGTGATACTAGTCACATTGACGTAATTTCAGAAGCAAGTAGTGCGTGATTTTTATTAAAGCTATTAGTTGTGGGTTAATTTTAAATGGAATGCAGAAACGAACATTTTCGACATATTTTACTATTTTATTTCCGTAAAAGAAAGAAAGCTGCTGCGGCTCACAAAAAGAAATGTGAAGTTTATGGTGCTAATTGAGCGCACGTGTCAGAATTGATATAAAAAATTCCGTTCTGGAGATTTTTCCCTCAAAGATGAGCAACGTTCTGGTCGGCCTACCGAAGTTGATGATGACCAAATCAAAGTCATAATTGAAGAGGATCGTCATATAACTGTTCGAGAGGTTGCGGAGAGGCTACATGTATCGCACCCAACAATTGCAAAACATTTAAAATGTCTTGGGCTAATTAAGAAGCTTGATATTTGGGTACCTCACGAATTGAAAGAAATTCATTTAACACAAAGAATCAACTTTTGCGATATGCACCTTAGATGAAATGAAATCGACCCTTTCTTAAAAAGAATCATCACTGGTGATGAAAAATGGGTCCTGTACAGTAACATAGTTCGAAAACGATCATGGAGCAAACACGATAAACCAGCTCAAACTACATCGAAAGCTGAATTGCATGCAAAAAAGACCATGCTGTCAGTTTGATGGGATTACAAAGGTGTTGTGTTTTTTGAGCTACTTCCAAGGAACCAAACGATCAATTCTGATGTTTACTGTCAACAATTAATAAAACTGGATGAAGCAATCAAAGAAAAACGGCCAGAATTGTCAAATCGGAAAGGTGTAGTTTTCCACCAAGATAATTCAAGGCCTCACACATTTTGGCAACTCGTGGGAAACTATTGGAGCTTGGCTGGGAAGTGACGCCACATCCCCCATACAGCCCTGTTCTAGCACCATCTGATTACCATTTATTTCGAAGTTTGCAGAATTCTTTGAATGGTAAAACTCTCATAAATGACGATGACCTTCACTCGCACCTGGTTCAGTTTTTTGCTGATAAGGACCAGAAATTTTATGAGCGCGGAATCATGCAGCTGAAAGAAAGGTCATTGAGTAAAATGGAAAATATATAATTGATTAAAAACTATTCTTTGTTTAAAAAAAAAGTGTTTTATTTTATACTACAAAACCGAAAGAACTTAGTTGCCAACCCAATACATTAAAATGCAGAAAATATGAACAACGAGCTTTGATGGCAAATTTTCTAATATTTATTTAGCTAGGCTGAGATATTGAATCAAATTGAATCACATTTGAATAGCCGAGTCGAAATATTTTGGCTAGATTTGTCGAAATGTTCTGTTCTACCAATTTTTTAAAATAAAACGATGTAAACTTTAAACATATTAACTTAAAAAATGAGTCACTCACCCGTAACTTTGTGTATAAGTCTTCTATCTTTTAGCTGACTAATAATCAATTTTAACATTTTTTTTTGATTTGAAATTTAAGTATTCGCTTGAGAGTCCCACATGTCATTTTAGGAATGAAAAATTTTTCCATTGCAAAAATTCTGCAATGAGCCGAGCTGGAAAATATGGATTTGGTACATGCTGAAGCAAATTCTTTTGCCATTGATTAAAACTAGCTGCTTTTATTTAATTGATTCATTTATATTTGCCAGTTATTAATAGTATTTCATAGTAACATAACTTTCCTCGTTTGATATAAATGCCGTTTCGCTGTTGTCGATTGCAACTGATATTATTAAACACAAACACTTAACTCTTAAATATACAGGGCGTTTCAAAAATAATATACGTGTTTCGAATGCATACATTTATTAAACTTTAATACATACGAATATGAAACTTCACACACGTATTTACGAACCTCTCAAGTTCAGATTGCGGATGTTCAATATGTCCTTCATCAGCGACACGAACAATATTACATCGATACTCAAATTCCTCCCATACTCGGGCAAGCATGTCCTTCGTCACTAATGTTATGGCAGTATGGATCCAGTTCTTAAACTCTTCCAGTTTCTGTGGGACTGGTGGTACATAAATGTTGTCTTTAACGAAACCCCACAGGAAGAACTCACAAGGTGTCAAATCCGGTGACCGTGGAGCCTAGCTGAGACATGCTAAGTCGCCATCTCCTTGACGATCAATCTAACGGTTCGGTAGAAGAGTTTCATTCAGATATTCACGCACTTGGCGACTCCAGTGAGGGGGTGCCCCGTCTTGTTGAAAAATGATGTTGTCTTCGTGCAGCCTCGGAAACAACCAGCTTTGTAAGATAGCGAGATACTGCTAACTATTAACCGTGTTTCCATCAAAATATTTCAGCAGTGTATTGCATGTACATTTCTAATTCGTATTAACGTGTCATGAATATACCCAAAACTTTGACTATTTCTAGTTGACTATATTTCTCTTTTTCCATTCCACTTATCCAAAAATTTTCTCCATTATTCCTACCACAGTTGTCAAAATAAATACGTAATAAACAGTGAACTCAAAAAAATTGTAAACACCAAAAAACAAATTATTAAAGAAAAGTCTTCAAAAATACAATGAAGCATATTTTAGCAAAAAGGTAAAGGGAACTAGACACTTGGCTATCGTCTTACAGACAACATTTCGCTCATAATTCTTTGTACTATTTAATTTCCTCCGTTAGATTTACATATACCCATGCAATAAATATGTATATTCTTGTAGTCTGTCTTCGAAACCTTCCCAAAAATATTTTAGCAAGTACAAAGTCTCTTTATAGAAATACATCAATTAGTATCAAAACTTTTATATTTTATAATTCTTCCTACGAACATTTTACCATTTTCAGATGTTTAATACAACATTTTGTTTTTCAGGAGGGTCATAACATTTTTAGCAAACTCTCCAGTAGTGAATACAAGCAAGTGTTGGGTCTTATAAAACATTGTATTTTAGCCACAGATTTGGCACTGTTCTTCCCCAATAAAGCCAAACTAAATCAAATCGTCCAAGATCAATCATTTTCCTGGTCCAATCAGGATCATCGAATGCTAATTCAAGCCATAGCGATGACAGCGAGCGACTTGTCGGCCAGTGCCAAGCCTTGGGATATCCAAAGTGAAACTGTCAAAATAATTTTCGAGGAGTTTTATCAGCAAGGTGACGCCGAAAGAGCCGCCGGTAGGAAACCCATACCGATGATGGACCGTCATCAGACAGACCAGCAAGCCGCCTCTCAGGTTGGTTTCTTGATGGGGATTTGCGTTCCTTGCTATAGCTTATTGTTCACCTTAATACCCGACACGAAGCCGCTCCTAAATATGTGCAAACAGAACTTGGAAAAATGGAGGCAAATTGACGAAGAATCTCGCACGCGGGATCAATAGAGATAAATATAAGAAACTTATTTATGTACATTATATATGTTCAACATGTATCCTGGTGGAATTGGCGTCATGTAATTACGAACATGACTCGGCATTGCTACATTTCACGTCATAACACATGAAACCAACATTGATACGCTTTTGTGTCACGCGTTGATTTAAAGTTGGCATTTCATGAGTTGAGAAATTGTACTAGCCAATTTTCACTAGGATACATGTTGTATGATAGAAGTTATGTATTTATTGCTGTTTTAAATTAAATAAGAATCTCTACAAAACTACCAAAAAGGAAACTTTCACGAAACATTAAATATTTTTTGATCTAAAACAAGTCTGGAAGTGGTCTTCACCAGTTGTGAAAATAGGAAACTATACTGATCGGTTTCATATTTAATGACTATTGCTATGGACGGGTGCATTGTCGTGTAGTATCGAACACCTTTCGTAAATTTTTCTCAACGTTTTGCTACCTACAGTTGCATTACTCTTTAAAGTGAATAAAATATCCCAACAATCTCAGAATATTATGGCCATTACCTTTTTTATTGATTGGACAAGTTTTTCCTTTCTGGGAACCACCATTCCATCGATTCCCTGTTGAATAGAGGTTCCTAAAACAGAACCATTATTTCATCTTCTGTGATAATGGACTCCAAATCGGTTTTGGGTTCAATCCAACGTTAACGTTGGAGAGCAGAATGAAGACGCGGTACCCATCTTACACTAACCTTATCTATATATAAATGGTCATGGAAAATCCGGCAAACACTTTTTCAGATATGTTATAATAATAATATTCTTTATTGTCTAACAGAACAAGCCATTTATATGACAAATCGAATACAGTAAGTACAGTTTAAGCAAAAATAAAGAACATTTTCAAGATAAAAATGGACCAAGACCCGAATAATGGGTTTATTTCCCAAAAAGGGAATCAAGACACACACTGTTAGTGTTCCTGCACATATGAGCTAGCCAGGAGAACATAACCTAACTTTCGGAGCAACAAACGAATCACGAGATCTAGTGGCATAAAATGATACCAGTAAACAAACTTAAGCCTACAATGACGAGGCATCAACACCACTATTAATCAAGTCAATAAAGAACTTGGCACTCGCTACATCTTTGCTAATTCCTTCACTTTCAAGCGCGATCTTAATTCCTTCACTTTCAAGCGCGATCTTCTAATACTAGTCCTTCAATAATTGCAATTTGTTGAGGCATTTTCACTTCAATTGGTCGAACTCATCGACTTCAAGGGATTCTTGTCCCAACCGGATACATTTGGCCTACTTTTCTACAGTGGAAAGTAATGAAGATAAATCACCATAAATTTTATTTAAACGTTGTTTAATAGGATTAGGCGTATGCCCTTCTTACAGTACCCAATTTTAATTAGCCGAGACATTTTCATGCTCTAATCATGTTGTCTAGCTAACTACTAAAAGCTACTACTGTTCGAGCTGTAGTATTTATGGTGTACACCTTACACATATGCAACTATCATATAATAGAATTTTAACACGTTTGAACCTGCTTAAGCCTATCAGGCCGAGAATTTCTGGCCCTACCTCGTACGTCGAAAAGGCATTTTATCATAATTCAGATTTACTGGACTGACTGATGAAACATGCCTACTATCATAAATAATTAAAATTAATTTTTCATCTAATTCGTGCTTCTTTTATACAATTCATTAACAATTGTATGTTATTCATTTGCTGGGTAATATAAAATTAAAGATTCGTTTTCGCCCCATGACAGTTATATGCCAAAATTATAAGGACATTTTTCAAGAGGTATAACAAAAAAAGTGTTTTGCTTCGGTAGCGAACACAGAAAAAGTAATTTGTGCTAAAATTACAATGAAATTATGATGAAAAAAGTAGATTCAATAACATTCGTCCTAAACTAATATAATTGGGTAAAGCCTAAGACCTCTCCGTGTATGAACTCCTCGGAATTTCAAATAGCCTTACACAAATAACGGTATGTTGTCCTAGCGTCAATCGACGGTTATAAATACTGAAAGCACAGGGAGTAATAGAATAATTAAAAGTGGTTTTAACATAGTTACTGCACAAATTGAATAAATACGAATATGTGTTTGAATAACCTTTTATTTATCCGAAGATCTTTTTTGCATAAAATCACCTATGCATACACGTATTTTGAGGTTAAGTACTCCGTCAGTAGAGAATATTAATAAATTGGTAAATGCATAATATAAAACCAAATCGCGTTAACATTTTCCTCGATTAATACTAACGAAGAGTCCCTTGTGTCCTTTAAAATTAAAACTTTGCAAAGCTTGAAAATGGTTACAAAAAATGCATGTGTTTTTCATACGGAATTTTCTTTATTACAAATTTAACAAAAAGAATCTTATCATTAAAAGAATAGCGAGACATTCATGGGCCTATCTGCAGTTTAAGTCACTCAAGTTCTTTTAAAGTAATAAAATAATTGAAATATCTGACGTACGGAGTGTGGTCAAAAAATTCGTCAACCGGGCTAATAAAAAATGACGTACTCAAGGAATGTTTTATTGCATTTAATATGCTACATGTAACCCACATCGCTGTGAAAAACTCTTTAAACATATATATCAATCTTCAAAAACTCAAAAAATATCTCAGTTGAAATTTTCATTATGTAGTTTAGTTCTTCTAGATCGATTCAAATAAGGTAGAATGTTTCCTTTTTAAAACCGACTTGAGTTTTTGAATGAGAAAGCAATCTCTAGGTGTTAAAAGTGGCGCTTCCTGACTAGAGCTCGATAGTCGCCTCTGTACAACAGAAGCTGGTCCTCGCGTAAAGAGGGAGGTCGCTCGTACGTGTATCATCTGCCACTCAACCGCCGACAATCGACGTGGGCATATGCACATGGTACGCCAGTACGTATACCCGATTCGATATCAGGCATTCCCTTTTATCAATTCTCAACGGTTTTCTGGCTGATGATGTAGGTACGGGTAATCTCCTCGCTATACAATGGCTCGCCCCTATCAGGCAGACACGACTATGCTCCTTTAATAACAGTAACATGCTCTTTTGGGAGAAACTGCAAAACGAGGAATAATGAACATGAGTATAGTTATAGTTATGAAACAATAGATGTTCACGCGACTTCCGCTGAAGTACTCAGTCGTATAACTACGCATATACACCTTGAAATTAATTAAGATCAATGCAAAAATATTAAGAAAGTTTCGTAAAAGTTTCACGAATATTTTCGAAATACATTAAAAATATATTTAAACTATTTTAAATGAACTGTTGACGCTTATTTCTTTGGAAATATAATTAAATCTGTAAAAACCCTTCATAAATCACTAATTTCACTTTTAATAGTCGTTTACAGGACTGTGTAATTAAATAAACATTTAAATATGTTTGTATTACCACAAATTTAAAATTTTGAAATACACAGATACTTCATACGGCGAATGAGTATAGATTAATCAAAGGAAATTAAAAAAATGATTAAAATGTTTGACTGAATATGCATATAATACATACAAAAATTTGTATTGGAATCTAAGAATTCATTACTTTACAAATATAACTTATAAACTGTGATGCTCCACGTCGGGCGCCATATATTTATTTCTAATTTTAATATTAAGTGAAAACTTTTAAAATTTGTATTATAATCTACTTGAAAGATATAATAGCAGATTAGGCATTTAATTTATAATTAGTATCCATTACTTTACAAATATAATTTATCGATTGTAGTATTTTACGTTGGGCGCCAAATATTTGATGTCCTAACTTCAACACAAATTTCGAACGTGTATTAAAACCTATTTAAAAGATCTACTAGCAATATAATAATAAATTTATCATTTAATACATAATAAGAATTACTTTGTAAACTACTTTACAAATAGATCGTGACAGTTATGGTATACCACGATATTTGTTGGACTATTGGATTATAATTTTAGTAATAATCAAAAACTTTTGACGATTATGCACGTTTTTGTTAAAAACGAAAACTGGTTAATTTGATTAGTTTATAAATTTGTTTATAACATTCAAATGAAAATAAAGACTTTTAAACTTTTTGTATAATTTTGGTATAATTTGATTACATCCTATACTTCTCATACATTAACGTGCCATTTTGAGTTCTTATTCCACGAATGTTTATACACATTATTTAAATATCTAAAATAATAATTGTTTGCATAAATGAAATGTTTTTCATTCTAGTTATAGTTTTGGTACATTTTATGATGAATAATGTGTAAAATGTATTGCATTTGTTTACACGTCATTGAAATAGGAACTCAAATAAAATAAGGAGAATTTCTCAGAGATAATTCGTAAGTAATATTTAAAGACAATAATCCAGTTTCACGCGTTTGAATAACTCTAAAATTACGTACTCTCTTTTACAAAAATATAAATTTGTTGGCATATTTTAATAATAAATTGCAATATATTATACTTAGACAATTATTTTAATCACTGAAGGTTGATACATAGCCCTTTTCCACATTAATTTTAATATTCTGTATACGTATTTCGACAACTAAGTTGTCATCAACAGCAGATAATTAAACAGTGTCGCACTTGGTAAGCTACTGCGACAAACGAAAACAAACTCCGTACGTACCAAAATGTTCACAGTGTACATTTTGGTTCTCAACGGTACGGATCGCGTACGGAGTTTCTTTTCGTACGGGTATATTTGCCGTAGTTTTCCAGGTGTGACACTGTTTAATTATCTTACATTAATTACAATCTAGTTGTCGAAATACGTATACAGAATACGAAAATTAATGTGGAAAGGGGTTATATACCAACCTCCAGTGATTAAGTTAATCAACTACAAGCTCCATCAACATTACCAATTATACCAAAATTATATAAATTTTATATATTTTGAAAACTGTTTCGTTTTCCGTGATAAAAATTGTTAGTTCAGAATTCTGTTCGCAATAAAAGGCATTATTTTTCAAACATAATGCAGCAACCCAAGTGCTCTACGTTGGGCACCAAATCGTTGTGATTTTATTTTAATACAAATTTTAAAAATATAGTTGAATGAATCAATAACACTGTAATAACTGATTTGACATTTTATTTACAATCAGATTTGTGAATAACACCGATAATATCATCTACTATAAGACCTTAATATAACTAATCTTTGATATACTGACTTATATACATCCATGCACATGCATTATAAAAAGTTGTACATAATAATATTTAATATAGTATAATAATAAAATATTTCTAAAATGTACTTCACTACTCCAATATCTATAGTAATATTGGAAATAACTTATAATCTATGATTCATTGTATTTATTGAAATTATTACATTTTACGTATTTAACATAAAATTTAAAGTGTGTACAAATATATTTTGTATCAAATTCGGAAGAATATCTATTGAGTAAAATACACGTACAAAAGCATACAAAGGATATAGAAACAATACCGATTTTTATACTACTCTTAATGTGCCATATTCAAATGTACCTATACTAACTATATTTAAATTTATATCGCACTCTTTGTAATAAAAATATCTGTACATGTAATTTGATGTAAAATTTAAGAAAAATCAATAAAGGGCCCAATATTATTTGTTTTATTTATTCTATTCCTTTCCCTTCCTGTATAACTCAATCCTTTTAATATACATTTTTTTCTGTAAATAATAATAACATCATACAACCAAGAAAGTATTAGCTAATAATGTGTGTCCTGTGACCGTGGCCATACTACGATGGTAGTTTGACAAGTAGTGAGAATGGAAAAGAAAAACGAATTTTTTAAATACAAAATAATTTTTATTTTTCAATATGTTCTCCTAAAAGAGCAATACATTTATTCCAACGGTGCTCCAATGCCCTTATGTCATCTCTTTTAGAAATGACATAATCTTGCGTAATAATATTATGGATTTTTATAAACATTTCCTTAGAAGTCACGATTTTGGGTGCTCCAGAGCGCGCTTCATCAACACAGCTTACCACGTTTAAATTCTTTTACCCATCTACATATTGTGGCGGATGATGAAGCAGATTCACCTAATGTTTCCCGTAACTCATCTTTTATTTCGGTAGTTTTCATACCCTTAATTACCAAGTATTTAATCACCGCACGATACTCTGCTTTTTCCATTTTAACAAAACGACTTGTTGTTTCTTTTTCAATCAGCTGTCAAAAATAAACTAATTAACCGATTTATCTAAATATCGGAATGTAAACATATAAATAGGCAACCTAAATTACAGTGCATTTGTTTTACCAATTAGAGCGCCACCTTTGTATCATTCTCACTACTTGTTAAACTGTCCTCGTATCTACAACCAATATTATCTACAACGGAAGTCTTTGTTTTAAATACTTCTAATAATTGACGTTCATCATCTTCATTATAAATATAACTCTTTTGTAAAAACTCCGATATTTCAGCCTTCATACTGTTCGAATGTAGCAGCTTCTTCACCTATCGTGATTGGTAAAAAGCGTTGTCCATGTTAATGACACTTATACTGAAATACTGATAGAAGATATCGAAACCACTCTTTAAATAATAGTGAAAGTAATAATAATAATAGAAAGTAACACTTCGCCGACCCAACTGCTTTCGAAACCAGTGTGCGAACTAATAATTCTTTTGCTTTGGAAGAGATACATTTAATCAACGTGCCTGTGAATCATCAATTCAAATTTACCCCAGGAGATGCTGTAAAAGTACTTACCTAACCACTTAGTCAAATTAAAGTATCTTGAAACGAGCTGTACATTTTTATTCCTGTTAGAAATTTTAAATTTGAAATGTTTTCGTAAATTTACAGTTTCAGTAGGCATAAAAATGTATATACTTAAGACTATTAATATATTATTAACAAATATTTAAAAAATCTATCAAATAAAAGTATATGTAAAGTCGACTTATTGTAGATTGAAAAAATCCATTGAACAAATAACTTGAAAAAGGGAAAAATCCCCCGAAACGTGATAAATATGAACAGAGCGCTTTACTATTCGTTATAGTCGAAAACTTATATACAAAAGAATAAAATGTGCACATATATGTACATACAGAAAAGCTTATTACAGAAAAAAGTATATACTGTATACATACATACACTCCGCGCAACATGAATAGGACCACCCGATTTGTTGCAAGCTTTCGGTGGTTTGAAAAACAATTCATTTACTAAAAATACAATGCAAGTCTGTAATGGTATGATATGGCAAATAATACGCATTATTGCGCAATAGTGCCTAACGTTATGCATTGGGTGACGTAAGTACCACATACATATAAAATACACCGCGCCGGTTGGATACGACCAGTATTTAATAGTAAGCTACCGGATGAGTGTCGAGTTACAACGTGTATCCGGATAAACAAACATCTGTAATTAAGGGTATTGTGCAACGATGGGACGACAGAAGTGCTTAAGTATGGAAGAAATTGGAAAAATTAAAGCGTTCCATCAAGAAGGGTATTCCTCAAGGGCTACTGCAAAGAAAATAAGTCGATCACACCAGGTTGTGAACAATTTTATTAGGGATCCCGAGAATTATGGAAAACGTTTTAAAGGGCGAACAACATCCGTTACAACTAAGAGAGAACGTCGAGCCATATTACGCGAAGCATCGAGTTCGGCATTAACGGCAAGACAAATCGCGAATAACGTTGGAACGAATGCATCGGTAAGAACTGTACAGAAGTTACTGAAGACCTGTCCGCATTTAAAACGTTTGAAAATTAAACGACGGCCTCCTTTAAGGGAATTTCAGCGCATTGCACGTCTTCAGTTTGCTCAAGCAAAAATGGGGTGGACAAGAGAATGGCAAACTGTTATTTTCAGTGACGAGAAGAAGTTTAATTTAGATGGCCCGGATGGGTTTTCTTATTATTTCCACGATTTACGTAAAGATGAAGTGATTCAATCACGAAGGCGAGCCGATGTTGGTTCAGTCATGGTATGGGGAGCTGTTTCCTATAACGGACCTGTTGATTTAGTAATAGTGAAGGGCAGACAGAATTCGGAAAAGTACGTCCAGCTGCTGCAACAGGTGAAAGACAAATTTTCCAACGTTATGGCAGGTGGGCCATTTATTTTCCAACAGGATAATGCCAGTATTCACACCGCGCGCATTGTTCGACGCTGGTTTCAAGAACAAGGCATGGAGGTTCTCGATTGGCCATCGCTCTCCCCCGACCTGAACATCATAGAAAATGTTTGGGGATGGTCGTCGCGTAAATTGTACTCCAATGCTACCCAATTCAGTTGCGCTGACGAACTAGAGCAGGCGCTGAAACGAAGTTGGGCGGAACTTCCCGTTGACTACTTGAGAACCCTGTGTAATTCCATTCCATCCCGACTATTTGAGGTTATAAGAAATAATGGCAAAAGTACTCATTATTGAACAATAAAGTATTTTGTTATTGCAAACGAATCTTTTATTTTGTAGATTGGTCGTATTCAAGTGGCGTTTAATTACTCTACTTATTGTCATTAGTAACGTACATTTGCACTGACTTTTACAAAAATTATATTTGGTACCTACATACATCTTTTTATCAACCCTCTTATTTTCGAAAATAACAATTCCAGCGCGCTACCATGTTTATACCAACTACAAATGTCATATATGCAGTTGGTCCTATTCATGTTGCGCGGAGTGTACAACAGTGTAAAATGATATGCCTGACAACGCGAAGTATAAATTATGCAACACATGTTGCATAAACATATAGAAAAACGTAACTACATATTTGATGTTTATTTTACACTATTGTATTGGTACAATAAATAAATTTTCAGTATACATTTGATAGTTTAATAATTTTGGCTAAATCTAAGGCTGGGCAAATAAATATGACCGGTGGTGTACATATTGGTGAAAGATCTGCCCTACTGACGCATTTTTTTTAATAGATGGCTCCACTAAGAATTACTATTTTAAAAATGTTCGGTTTTCTCTGGAACAAACTGTGTACAATTCTTTTTGGCCACATTACGATTTACAAAACATAATATTAAAAACGATTAAAAAGAGACGAAATATTGTAAGGGTATTTCATGAACAGATAATAATTTCTTCGAAACGCTGTCTTAGTAAAACAAACAACAATACAGATAGGCATTTGTTGAATTTTGTCCATCTAATCTATCGATTGTGCCTAATATCTACTTTTTACTTAACACGTGTGATACGATTCAGTAAAAATATATTCTTTGGTTATTTAAAAAACAACAAAGCAGTGTAGTTTTACATAAACAATCAATCACCGCCGCTATCTCAGTTTTATTATCGTATTTTTCTTTAATATTTGCGGTTAAACATGTTTATATGCACTGCCAAATCATAATACAATAATATAGATACATGTGTAGATATCTTAAATCATAGCCTCATTAGCATATAACAAGAGAATTACTAACAAATATTGTTTACACAAATGAGTCAAGGGTAACGATATTTATTCATATCTACAGTAAGTGCCACAAAAAAGTTTACGATGTACACGAAAATATACATGCCGAATTGATGTAGAATGGTCTTCACACCATGTAAACAAAACATTAGTAGTCCCAGCGTGTCTATAATCCACAACATAATAGCAATTTGTATTCGAATAAATACAGTAATCCGCTTAACATACAAATAATCCTTTGGTTTGATTTTATTTATTCCTTTATTCATTTATTCCTTCGACCTGATAACAAAAAGCTTCAAACAACTGCATTCTCTCTCTCGCCGTCTGGGCAATATTAAAAAATTTATATATTAAATTCACTCCGCAAAAGAGCGAAGAATTGTGGAACGTGAAGATGGAACTTTCACACTGCATTTTGTGTACTGTTTTCTATAGAATATTTAATTTTGTTAACGTAATTTTAATTCCGAGATTAAATATTTTAAGCAAAAGTTTCAGCGACGTATCTTTTGTTTCTTTTTTTATTATTGCCAGTTTAGAATACTCGACGAAGAAGATGAATTTATTAAATTTATATTAGTTATAGTCAAAATTATTTTACCAATTTAAAAACCTAAGTAAATATGATGTCAATAGATCGAATGCAACGTTAATATTAATAATATATTATAAAATTTACATCTAAACAATTAGATCATTGCATCTACTCAAAAACATATATTTATATATACATTATTCATAAAATCGTATTATCAGAATAGTTATCTTATAAATTAATTCGAAATTCCATTTAATTATTAAGAAATATATGTAATTGTTATGTAATATTATATAAACAAAATCAAGAAACGAATTATTCGCATATTATGCGCATTACTATATCTGCATGAATACAAATCGTCGGAAAATTTTGTGTTTTTATACTACTATGTTATGAAACAGACATCATCCGATTGTCAAAGTTTTGTTTAGATAACAAATTATAAAGACCTTTATACATGAATTCGACGACACTACCGGCCATAAATATGGTATCTCTATAAGTAAAATACAAAAAAATGATACACTTTTGGTAAAACAATATACAATATTATATATCCTTATAAAACAAAATAATATCATTAGCTCTATGACTTTCATTAAAATATCCACCTTTACACTTAATAACTTCTTTACAAAGAGTTTCCACTAAAATATTGTTACAAGCATTTGTAAGGTGTTCCTACAACTGTTTTGCGATTTAGGAAAGTGTTCTCTCACTTTTCTGTCTAGCACATCCCACAGTAACTCGATAGGATTCAGATTGTGCGGACCAAACCATATTTACAAGAAGCCCTTCTTCTTTTTGTTTCACATAGGCCTTACAAACTTTAACACTATGTTTGTAGTCATTATCTTGTTTGAAGTAAAAACCTTCTCCTATCAATTACGTGTTCCTTTTAAATATCCTTCTTTTCTTAAAATTCCACCAATTCTATGCAAATCTCCAACACCATTAAAAGAAGATGATCCCCAATCAAGAACTGAATCTCCACCGTGCTTAACTGTTGGCACAACACATTCTGGTATCGTCCTTTCGCCAACTCGTCTGCGAACAAAAACGCGCCGATTACTTCCAGACATTTGGAACTTGGACTCCTCCGTCCGCAGAACCCACTTCCACATTTCCACATTACAATGTTCGTGCTCCTTGGCCCATTGTAATCGTTTTTTACGATTTTGTGATCGCAACAATGGTTTACGCACAGCAAATCGCCCTTTTAGTCCCGTCTTTGATAAACGTATTTTTACGGGATTTTCACTATTTTATTTAATTTTGCGCGAAGCTGTGGAGCTGTTAACCGTCTATTCCGTTTAGATAACAGTTCCCCCGCAAATCTTCTTGCCTAGCGGCGATCCTTGGCCTTTCGACACGTTTTTTTGGTTGAATTGCACCCATTGTTATGTACCTTTCATTCTACCTTGCACTGCATAATATGCTAATTTTAATTTTTACGCTATTATCCTGTGACAAATTTTCTTTGTGTAATGTTATTATAGCACTACGAATTTCTGTACTCAATTCCTTTCTTTTTGGTATTTTGTTTTTCACAAATACTCGTATTACAACTTACTAGGACAGACGAATATTAAATTTTTTTTAGATAGCAACATTCTGTGCGGTACCACAAATTCCTATAAATTGTTTCTTAGAAACATTATAATCTTGTAATAAAAAAAAATCGTTAAAATAAATATTTTCAGGAAAATGATTAAAAATAAAAGGATTAAAGGAAATTATAACATTTTACACTAACAAATATGAATTTGCATAACGATCCGGATATTATTGGTAAACTTCCCAGAAACGCACTCACGTCTGTTATTTCAATTGTCCCTACCGAAACCCAGGTACAAAGACAGTGCGATTCTATCGATAATATGTGATCCCTCATTTATGGCCGATAGTGTACACATCGTAAACCTTTTTTCAGTATCTACTGTACATATAGAATATACATAAAATAGTAATGAATATATCAGGTTGTTACATATGAAATGCCCGATTTTGTAAGGAATAAAAAGAAGTCCAAATTTAAAAAATATAAATATTTATTCTGCAAAATATTCTCCATTTACATCAATAGTTTGTTGCCAACGGCCTGGAAGCTGAAAAATTCCCTTTGAAAAGAAATCTAGGTTTTGACGACTCACATATTGCTCAAACACTGCTATTACAGACGCCCGGTCAGGGAAGTCCCTATTTTTTAAGTGATTGTCTAAACTTCGGAAAAAATGAAAATCAGTTGGTGAAAGGTCAGGTGAATAAGGTGGGTGAGGGAGAATTTCGTAACCAAATTGCGAAAGTTTTTGGATTGTCTGTCGTGCAACATGAGGTCTTGCATTATCATGAAGAAGTATGGGTCCATGTCTATTGACTAGTGAGGGCTGCAAGCGGCTCAATTTTCCATGCATAGTTTCCAGTACGGCACAATAGGACGCTGCCGTGATGGTTTCACCAGGTTGCAAAAATGAATAGTGAATAATACCCTTACTGGTCCACCATACAGTCACCATAATCTTTCGCGGGTGAAGTGATGCTCATGCATGCTGTCTTGGTGCTTCACCTCGATCTAACCATTGTCCTGACCGTCTCCGATTATCATAAAGTATCCACTTTTCGTCACACGTTACCACTCGATGAAGAAACGGTTCAACTTTCTGTCGATTAGCCAAAGAGGTAGCCACCTCTAATCAACGGAGCTTATTGGCTTCCGTTAATTGGTGCGGCACCCATCGATCGAGTTTCTTCACTTTACCAATCGAAGAAAGGTGACGACTAATGGTGGCAATGGACACTTGAAATGTTTCTGCAAGGCTACGCACTGTTGTCGACGGATTACTTCTACACGCAGCTCGTCGTCATTAACGGTGCTACGCGCATATTCGCTCATTTTCCAAATCAAAATTTCCCTCGCTGAATTTTTTAAACCATCGCCGTAACGTGCGTTCATTACACGTGGTTTCACCGAACGTCTGATTAATTTCTCGCGTTGCTGCAGCTGCATTTAATCCCTTTTTAAATTGAAAGAAGTAAATTGCCCGAATATCTCTTGCCGACAGCATTTCGATAGGCGAGACAAGGACAGGTGTATTAATCTTTCCAAGAAATGGAACAGGTACACACTTCAAAATAAATACCCTTTTCTACAAATACAATAATAATTTTCACCAAAAACATACACGTCTTGACACAGGTGCGACTCAGTTCAGACTGAAGGAAAAAACGGACATTACATTTGTAACAACCTGATATAACAGTCTCATGTGATCGTATGATTAGGGGCAGCTTGGAAACGTGATTTTTTATGAGAAAAATATTTAATATAGACTAAAATTAAAGCGAGTTAAAGGAAATAATTTTAGAAGAATATAAAAAAATATTTTATTTAAAAAAATAATTAGTGCTATACCAAAACGCATTAAAACAGCTAGATGTCGCGATATTACAATAAAATATTAATAAATTTTTGTTGTGGACATGCACCTACCTGCAATTATATTTATAGGCTTTATGATTTGATACGTAAAACTAGGGGTGCTTCAGAAATATGACCCAGGCTGTATACTTTAAGTTGTTCTTAAACTAATTTTAATATTTTCTACAGCATTTTATAAGCTCGGGTAAACAATAATGGAATAATTAATTTTATTTTTGAGTTCAAGTTAGTTCCCATTTTTATAATTTTACAATTTTTTATCTGCTCAAATTTCATTGAGCAATGGTGTATAATCAATCTGGTTATTAAATTCTTTAATAACAGGATTCAGATATTATTTGCAACATTTAGTACTCAAATGGGTTTAAAATTAATTTTTTCTTTAGTATAAAATTTACAACTTGTTTGTACTTATACTCTCTAACATAAATCTCGGATAAGGAGATAAAATTATATTGCAAAAGCCTTGTACAATGAAGTGTTTTCTCCAAAACAAACTTTCCTGTTTTAAGAGATTTAAAATCACGTCATCGTGTAAAGAACAGTGTAAAAAAAGTGAATACAATTTAAATTGTTCTTTAAATATGACGTTATATCGAACAAGGACACGCAATAAATACACAAAAGTAAAACTTCCCGAATTGATATCCCACTACTGGCGGCCATGAACTAATGTACGCAAGCGTTCTAAAAGCAGCTATCTATACGCCATACAAAAGTTATTGTACGCTACGATATCGACGATCCCGTGTCGTCGTGCTTGTATTATCTATGAAGCACGTTACGTACAATGATAATTGTATTTATAATGAAAAGTATGTCAGAACAGTGTAAATAGAAAATTGACACAGTTTATGTTAATCAACAATGAATGTAGATGTAAAAGAAAGTGGTGAGTGTTTGTGTTTTGACTTACGTTACTGTGTAATGTGTATTTTCGCGCTAACGTCATCTTTTCATTTTAGTAGGCAACTCTAGTACCTGTCAAGAATGTGGTTTTCATCTTTCAAATGAATCAACGCCACTGTTAGACAGGCCAAGTTCAAATGTTAATTATGTAACCATATTATTGCTATTATTTGGCCTTTTCATTGGTGCTTCCGTAGGAATATATCTATTAAGAGAAGGTAATTTTTATACACACTATTGAGTTTAATTTTTTTTTCGAAACCAATTTTTTCACCCGTCATAGAAAATATATTTTGTACAAAGTACGATTAAGAAAAATTACTTAATTGCTTTCGCGCTGAAAAGTAGAAATCACGATGCGTAATTTAACATAAACTTGAATAATTGAATGCATTAATGACGAAACAATAAAATTGCTTACATTTACCTCTTCGTCCAAGGTGAGCATTAGATATTACATTATGTATTTTTCACAATTTAGCACTTGTTTTATAAGCCTCTCCTTCTGTTTAACAGAAGAAAGAAATGATTTGGTTAAAATCATTTCTTTCTATTAATTTACGATGTAGTCACATGAAATTAAAATAGTTAAGAAACAATTAAGATTGTTAACAACAAAGATACTTCTTCCATTTAAAATTATGCCTTTACTTAAAACCATTGATTTCAGTAGTGTAAAGCCAATAATTGAAAAAGATGAGAGACGTTTAGATTCCGTAACCAATTATTTTTATTATTATGCACACAAGAAAATTTAAATTGAAATTAATACTTATAATACTAAGACTTAATAAGTAAATATACAAATAAATACTATTTTTTGATATAATTTTTTATTTAAATAACTTAATTAGAGCGATTTATAAACTCATATTCAAAATTAAGGTACCACTCAATGTTTCTGATGTATTTACTATAATTTTTGTATTTTATAAAACTTTTTCATTCCACTTGAACGGAATCTAATAGCTTAATCTCACTACAAAGTAATTTTGACATTTTTAGTCAGATTTTATTACAGTTGTTTGAGTTATAGTTCAAGCGTTATTAAATTTCTGTCTGTCGCAGAGAAAACCGAATATTTTTAAAATAGTAATTTTTAGTGCCGCGATCTATTAGAAAAAATATGCGTCTGTAAGGTAGATCTTTCACCAATGTTATGTCAAAATATCATGACATTTGCATCATTAGAAGCAGAGAAATTGCACATAAAGTAACAGTGTGTATTTGGTATTGGTTGGAAAATGAATTTTGAACAAAAAGCAAATATCAAGTTCTGTTTTAAATTCGGTAAATCGTTTACTGAAATGTTTAATTTGATGAAAGAAGTGTATGATGAAGCGTGTTTATCACGTACGAGTGTACATATATGAGTGGTATAAACGTTTTAAAGGTGGTCGTACGAACGTAAATGATGACGAACATCCTGGTGTAAAAAAATCTGTTGTTACAGAAATTTTCATTGCGATACGTGGGAAATGGCATTAAATATTTACAAAGATTCAATTCATGGCAATTTTACACAGCATTTGGGACTGAGAAAGATTTGTGCAAGGTTTATACCACATAAGCTAATTGAATTCAACATTGTACAGACTTGATTAAAGACTTAAAGAAGGTCGAAAACTTCAGGTATTCTATTGTAACTGACGATAAGACGTGGTATTTTCAATATGATCCAGAGACCAAGCATCCAAGCTCTGAATGGAAGCATCCAAGCGAAGAAACACCGAAAAAAATCCGTTTGGAGAAGTCAAAAGTGAAGACATTGTTGATTTGTTTTTATGATTCGAAAGTCATAGTGCACAAAGAGTTTGTACCAACTAGTCAAACAGCCAATGCTGTATATTATCTTGGTGTTATTAAGCGTTTTTTTGGCGCATATTCGCCGTGTGTGCCCCCAGTATCGTGAAAATGTCATCTGGCGTTTGTTACATCTCATCGCTCGCACTTATCACTGATTTTCTAACTACAAATGGCATTTTAACCATCAACAATTCACCGGATTTGGCCCAAACTACATTTGCGGATAAAAGGACAGTGTTATGCCGACGTCGAAGTCATTAAAAAGGCGTTGACAGTAGTCTTGAAAGACATCTTTTATTTTAAAAAAGTTCGGTTTTCTCTGCGACAGACTGTGTATGTATATGATACAATTTATGCTAATAAAGTTTAAATTCAAAATCATAAACCGACCACATCATTTAATCAATGATAAAATGATAACTTTGTCAACTTTGTTAGAAGGACGTCCAATGCGTTATGTGGCTAATTTGCTAAGCGTTAATTATGCGATATTTAGTCGAATCGAAAAAACAAAAGCGTATTTTGAAAACCCGGAAATTCAGCATTGTTGGATAAAGTGTACAGACAGAAGGAAAACCAAATTTAACTCAATTCATACAGTCACGCAAATAAGTAGTTTCAAACTAATTCGTATTTAATACTTCGTATGATTTCCTTTATTTCTAATTACGTCAGTCAATTCATCTTCCATAACACTTTAATTTTGATGAAAAATTGTTCCATACCCCAATTTGTATTTCAGATCTTGTTTATGATTAATTCCACACGTTCGTATTTTTGCTTAAAATTCTATCCACAAATTTTCAATATCGATATAAACATATATGTGTATTACTGCAAATCTATGTGTATTTGAAGGACCTTTTTAAATATTTTATTAAACACTGAATTTGTAATAATTCGACGAATAACGTAATTCACTATGTTCATGTTTTAACAATCCTCCGGGTAACTTGTGACAGGAACGGATGAGAGGCAAAGGCGTGCATGCATTGCCGATAGCTTGCATCATGTCAGTGACGCGAAGATGCTTTGCAAAAGTGAATTGTTAACTGCGACGGGTGTAAATAAATTTCTAAATCGTTTCCTTGTGTTATAATAATGTCGAACTTGTATTTATAACTGTATCATTTCATCGCTGTTATGTATATTTACACATATAGACGTTTTTTGCGACAAAAAGTGCTAAACGCCCCTATTGTAGAGCATAAGTAAGTATTAACGTCGCTAATGAAAGGCCTTTTACATGATACTCCATTATATCCGACTTTTGAAGAGAATTTACTGAATTCTTTCTAAATTTATGGCTTACAATAAAAAAATATTTTATAAAAATAAAATGTACGAAAACTTTGGTGAGTTTTTTTAACGTGATTAAATAGCAATGAATACGCTTTATTATAGCTGAATGTTCACATTTGATGATATTCAACATTCACGGTGTGTACAAATACTTGTGTACCTGACTGTATACAAAATCCAACCAATTACTTTTGGTCAGTTTTAAAATAGTCACTGTGTTTATTATTTTCAAATATTTTCCAGTCTTTCGTTTATGACTCAATGCCTCTGACGGAGTAGAATTCTATAAATTCCCAATTTTTTTTATTGCGAGACGGGTTGACGAAGTACAATTCTATAAATTTTTAAATTATATATTGCAAGATGTATCTACTTTTTCTGTTAACTTATGGCTTTTTGCTATCCACCAATATATTTCGGTCTTCATTACATCTACATATTAGCTACCAATATTCTTAGATAAAAGAGTCTGTCAACGATCTGGAATTCCATCTTGTCCTTTCTTACGCCAATTTCCAGTTTATTTGGAGCACGGTCAAGATTAACGAAAATATAATTATTATACAAGGACATTGTAAATAGCCACACACGTTTATCATACATTCAATTTCTTGCATTTGCTTCCCTTACGTTATCATTACGGCTTAACGACCGTTACGAAGGAGTAATATAAAAGATAACAAAATAAAATATCTTAAGATACCTATTTATATTATTACATGATATCAAAATTAATATATATTAATTGAAGGCCATGACAAAATGCGCTTGTCATCTCCTTCGAAAGGTCATGTAATGTATCATTTACTAATTCATATATACATACATATATACATAGGTGCTTTTCACTAACTGATACTATGATTTAAATTTCTGTAGATTTTGCAGATTTTTATTCGGAATATGTACATACATATTATCCCTTTGCAACTATCTTATATTTGATTATATTTTGTTAATTTACTACGCTATTACGTCTGAAAAGATTTAATGCATGTAATTAAAATTTTATCATTTCCATTATTGTTCTTATGACAATATAGTTTAATATTCAACAATACAACACAATTAACTCACAAATGCAGATGTACAAATTTATAGAAAACTTTTTTTAAATTTTGTGTCAATATTTGTTCAACAAATAATATAAACTACCTTCATTCTATAAAAAGTTTCCTCACTAGCAACAAGCTGCTACATCATGTAATTGTTCTCCAATTAGTTTTATAATTATAGTACATGTTTAAACTAGTTTTGCAAGAATTTATTTTAAGAAATTGTCTTTTTAAAGACACCATTATACAATAATTTCACCAGTGTCTTTTTTGTTTAAAAATTTCGACGTATTTCCGTAATTTTTCACTACTACTTTTGCTAATTGTATAATTGATTTTCTAATAATATAATCCACGTTCTGTTGTTAATACTAATAGCTTGTTTAAAATCTAAAAAACGTTGCTTAGAATTGTTTTCTGCACGTAGCATCTAGTTACATATGTAAGTACGAGGGATATTTCCAAAATTCTGGGAATTACATATAATTTTTATAATTTTGTTAATTTTGGTCAATATTACAATGTCGTTTTTCAACATAATCTCAATTTAACTGAATACATTTATCCCAACGATAAACTAATTTTTTTAAGCCGTCCTTGAAGAAGTTTTTCGGTGTCTTGTCGATCCACCTATTTATGGCACGTTTTACGTCAGTTAAACTTTCAAATCCAAGGGTTTTTTTCAAATCTGGAAACAGATGGTAAACACTGGGTGCAAGCTCCGGGAAATAAGGAGGGTGCGGCAGCAATTCCCATCGTAAATCGTTCAAAACGTCCTTCGTTTTTCTTGCGGTGTGTGGTCTTGCATTATCCTGTTGCAATATCGGACGCTTCTGCAACTTTCCAGGCCGTTTTCTGACTAGTGCCTGTCGCAGTGGTCCGGATAATAAATTTGAATAATATTCTGCATTAATCGTAGTACCTCTCGGCAGATGATCCATGAAAATAATCCCAGAATACAATAAGCATTACCTTTCCAACAGACGGAACTGCACGCGCCTTAAGTGGAAACCCTTCTTCAGGTTTGCGCCATTCTTTGGTTTGACTTTTCGTCTCAGGATTGAAATAAGAAGTCCACGTTTCGTCACTGGTTATTATTCGTGGCCAAAATTCATCACTGTAACGGGCTAACAGCCCTTGAAATTGACGACAAGTATCGGACCTATTGAGTTTCTGTTCTGGTCCCAACAGCCTTGGCATTCAGCGCACCGAAACCTTGCTAACGCCCAAACAATCATGCAAGATGTCATGAACTTGTCATGTACCTATCCCCAGGTGTACACTAATTTGACGAATAGTCATTCGCCTGTCGTCTTTCAGTAGGTTTTCGACGGCAGTAATGTTTCTTTCATTTACCGACGTGCTTGGCCGCCCACTGCGTGGATCGGCTTCTAATGATGTTCTACCGGCTTTAAAACGATCGATCCACCGATAAACAGTACTTTTGGATTCTGCAGATTCACCAAATACTCCTAGCAGACGACTAATAATTTCTGACGTTTTCATATCTTCTTTCCACAAAAAAAAAATTATCGCTCTTTGTGATTTTGCCTCGTGTTCCATGGTTACAACAGCAGTGCCACTGAAACGCATCTACACCAGTCGAATACCTGAATCAGACTGAACAATGTTGCATTAGATAGTTGCGTAAACATGTCAAGACTTGCCTGTCATCAATAACATTGCGTATAAGTTCTGCGTTATTTAATTATAGCACCAATTCCCAGAATATTGGAAACACCCCTCGTATATGTAACAAGAAGGAAGAATTAAAAGCTTTACATGTCTAAAAATAGAAATTTTCAAAACTCATTAAACTATTTCATTTTTTTCCAAAGACGATGTTACGTGTCATTAGAAGAAATCAAAGAATTTAATGATTTTTCCAAATTCATTTCGGATGCGCAAACTCTTTAAGTCTTCGTGCTGACCACAACTTTACTTATATGAAATTAACAAGGAAAACATGGAAATGAAAGAAATTTCCATCGTCTTGTAAGCGTGCTATTATTCCATTACACTTCAAAAACCTAATGATCATTCTAGTCTTCCTAATTGGTTGTTGATTCGTAGTCTCTTTATTTTCTTAAAAGTCTTTAAAACGATTGTAGCTGATCAGCTGGTTGTTGATCTTAATAATCATAAAATTTTATAATTTTATCTATTGCCTAGCAGCAGTACTAAATATGTCTATAGACATAATTTGTTATATCGATAATGGAAATCTTTTAGGTATCTAACAAAATATTTAAATATCTTCGACATTATCAATCATGGCTTGTTATCAATAGAGACAAGTCTAATATAATCGCTTATTATGTCAATACATGAATTCAACAACAGCAAAATTTAGATATAAACAATTAGATCAATATATGTACACAAAAATATATATTTACATCAGGTCTACCGGAAAGTTCTGTCCATTTTTAGAATAAAACGAAATAATAAATTTTTCATACTTTAAATAAATTTGATCGAATAATATAATTTCCATCATTATTTATGACTTCTTGCCAACGTGATTTCAATTTGTATATCCCATTTTTAAAAAATTGCCTTATCCCTAAAGGCGAAAAATTGAACCAGTGCTTGTTTGATATCTTCTTCGTTTCTGAATTTTTGATTTTTGGCCTGCAAAAAATTTCGTAAGGAGAGAAACAAATTATAATCGGAGGGTACTAGGCCTAAGTAGCGTGGTGGATGTGACAGAATTACAAAGATTAGATCTGCGAGTTTCTGACGAGTCCCCATGCACATCTTTTTTTTGAAGTGCTATATATACATATATATATATCTATATATATATATATATATATATATATATATATATATATATATATATATATATATATATATATATATATATATATATATATATATATATATATATATATATATATATATATATATATATATATATATATATATATATATATATATATATATATATATATATATATATATATATATATATATATATATATATATATGTATATATATATATATATGTATATATATATATATATATATATATATATATATATATATATATATATATATATATATATGTATATATATATGTATATATATGTATGTATATATATATATATATATATATGTATATATATATATATATATATATATATATATATATATATATTATAGTGGAACACAATAATGTGTATTTGTGCTGTTGTATGAATGAGGCTTGCTCCGACTACCAGTTTTGTTTACATATTGTTATTATAAAGACCGTTCTACATGAATTCCGCAGATATAGTTTCATAAACCTTTTTGTGGTACATTACCGTACACACGTGACTTTATTGACTTGTATTTTTAATCTTTTTAGAATAAAATCTTTATTTTCAAATATCGCTTTGCAATTTTTGGTAATTATTTCCCTTTTGTATATGGCAATAATTGCCACCATTTTAAATTACCCTTTTTTTCAGTGCATAGTTTAGTGAATTGTTAAATGAACCAATACTTTATTGACCCACTGTATACAAGTTTTGTTTTTGCGTAAATAAAACAGATTTCTAAAAGTAAAAACTTTCTTTGACAAAAAAGATATAATTTATAATACAAATTCACATGTACAATATAACCACAAAAAGATTTAAGATCAAAATTTAAAGCCTTTTGTGGTAGTAACTGTACATGTGTCTTTCATCTTTTCTTGGTAATTATTTCTCTTTTGTATATGCCAATACTTCTAGTTCACCATTTTAAATTACCCTTTTCTTTAATGCATATTTTAATGTATTATTAAGTGAATCAATAATTTATTGACCCACTGTATGCAAGTTTTGTTTTTGCGTAAATAAAACAGATTTCTAAAAGTAAAAAACTGTCTTGGACATGAGAGTTATATAATTTATAATTCAAATTCACATGTACAAGAAAACCACAAAAAGATTTAAGATCAAAATTTAAAATCTTTTTGTGTAACTGTACATGTATCTTTCATCTTTTTGTTCAAATATAGCTTACTATTTTTAGTAATTATTTCCCTTTTGTATACGCCAATATTTCTAGTATCACCATTCTAAATTACCTTTTTCGTTTATGGCATAATTTAGTAAATTACTAGGCGAGCCAATAATTTATGGACCCACTGTATACAAGTTTTGTTTTGCGTAAGAAACACAGATTTCTAAACTTTGTTTGGCATTAGAGTTATATAATTTGTAACAATAAAAATATACAACATGTATATTTAATGAAATAATGAATAGCAATCGTCGAATTTACACATTGCTTTTATTCAATGCTTATCGCTGTCAGTGAAGGAATGTGATTCTTCATCATCGCTGGAATTGAAGTAATATAATATATAGGAATATATTTACTTATTTTGTGCAGCATAATAGGGATTTCATATATTCGCTTACACAGCGGAACCTATGGGAAGTCCCTAACATACTATTCCCAAGTTTCCGCTTACGTGTAAGCAAATATATAAAATCTCCATCATGCTGTACAAACTAAATATGTATATCCCTCTTCTGTAATAAATTTCAAAACAAATTTATATATCTCACTCTGATGTATTACGTACGTTTTTATGTAAATATTTTTATTTTTTTTGCCCATACGTGTGTTAATGGTTTACAAGGCTTTTATTTTTAGAAATCCACATACCTTTACAAATCACATAATATTATTATAAACAAAAGAATTGCGCTAACGAAATTAATCTTTCGGCTCAACCAACGTACAAGTTATTCAATTCAGAATAGTAACGTAAGAGTAACATTCTACGAAATTCTTTAACATATATCGGAATAAAAGTTTCAGCGAATTACATATGCGCAGCAAAAATATGTTAATATTTCCAAGCAACTGACGATGATGACAGTAACCTCTTTCTAGGCGATACCCCTCCATGAGAAAATAATAAGAAATTTAAGAATTTTTTAATTGATATGAACTACACAAAAATAGCATATTCGAGTCTGGATCTTATAAGAGAATTAAATAAAGTAAATAATGTGATAGAAACCTTTACAGAAATTATGATAAATAAATTCGTATATTTCAAAACTTCTAACAACTTCATAAATATGATTATTAAATGAAATATTTGGATGTAATAGAACACCCAAATCCTTAATCGACATGGAAGTTGTAAGATATTTGATAATAGAAATGTGATAGGTTTGACTTGCCTTACCTTTATACAGAGTGTCCCATTACATGATTGCCACAGCTTAAGGATGTGTTACTGAAGCAATTTCTAGCTAAAAATATCTAATGAATATATTGGGTTGGCAACTAAGTACTTTCGGTTTTGTAGTATAAAATAAAACACTTTTTTTTAAACAAAGAATAGTTTTTAATCAATTATATATTTTCCATTTTGCTCAATGACCTTTTGCCATCTTTCTTTCAGCTGCATGATTCCGCGCTCATAAAATTTCTGAACCAGGTGCGAGTGAAGGTTATCGTCATTTGTGAAAGTTTTACCATTCAAAGAATTCTGCAAACTTCGAAATAAATGGTAATTAGATGGTGGTAGATCAGGGCTGTATGGGGGATATGGCATTCCCACGAATTGCCTTGCATTATCTTGGTGGAAAACTACACCTTTCCGATTTGACAATTCTGGCCGTTTTTCTTTGATTGCTTCATCCAGTTTTATTAATTGTTGACAGTAAACATCAGAATTGATCGTTTGGTTCCTTGGAAACAGCTCAAAAAACACAACACCTTTGTAATCCCACCAAACTGACAGCATGATCCTTTTTGGATGCAATTCAGCTTTCGATGTGGTTTGAGCTGGTTTATCGTGTTTGCTCTTTGATCGTTTTCGAACTATGTTACTGTACAGGACCTATTTTTCATCACCAGTGATGATGCTTTTTAAGAAAGGGTCGGTTTCATTTCGTCTAAAGTACATATCGCAAAAGTTGATTCTTTGTGTGTTAAATGAATTTCTTTCAATTCGTGAGGTACCCAAATATCAAGCTTCTTAACTAGCCCAAGACATTTTAAATATTTTTCAATTGTTATGCGCGATTCATGTAGCCTCTCCACAACCTCTCGAACAGTTATATGACGATCCTCTTCAATTATGACTTTGATGTGGTCATCATCAACTTCAGTAGGCCGACCAGAACGTTGCTCATCTTTAAGGGAAAAATCTCCAGAACGGAATTTTTTATACCAATTCTGACACGTGCGCTCTGTTAAGCAATTAGAACCATAAACTTCACATATCTTTTTGTGAGCCGCAGCAGCTTTCTTTCCTTACGGAAATAAAATAGTAAAATATGTCGAAAATGTTCGTTTCTGCACTCCATTTAAAATTAACCCACAACTAATAGCTTTCATAAAAATCACGCACTACTTGCTTCTGAAGTAACATGAATGTGACTAGTATCACGCGACAAACGGTAAAGTACAGCACTAATATACGTTATACAAAAAATAAAGCAACGCTCTCTATCAGTAAAAACCGAAAGTACTTAGTTGCCAACCCAATATGTCCAAAACTCTAGCGTTTGAAGTTTTAGATAACGCTACTAGGGAATACCATTTTCAAGATAGATTTTCGATGAATGTTTGATGTGGTATTATTGACGACTATCCCATTGGTCCGTTTATAATCGAAGAACGTCTCATGGCAGATCGTTATTTACGTTTCCTGTAAAATTGACCTTCCAACATTATTGAATGACGTGCCTCTTAATGTAAGACGACGAATGTGGAGATAACACGATGGCGTATCTCCCCACTTTGGTAAACAGATATAAGATTTTGGACTGGAAGCGGTTCAGCAGTTGCTTGGTCGCCAAAGTTACTAGACTTAATTTTCCTAAATTATTTTGTATCTAGAAGTCTGAAAAATTTGTTTTATACAGAATAACTTGCAAACGGAAGACAACTTGTTGTTAGAAATATGGATGTCGCAGAATCTATTCGTGCTGATCTTGAGAGTTTTAGCAGAGCAACTCTTCGATTCTAAGAAGAGCTAGACTATGTATACAGTAACTGGATGGGCATTTTGAACAACTAATTCATTAAAGTGACTTCCTTTTAAATGATTTTCATTGAGATTTTATTTTTGCGGCAGTAAATAATACCTGCATTAGTAGGGTTGTCCAAAACTACGATAGAGTTTCGGACATATGTTCATTAGACATTTATAACTTAAAATTGCTTTGGTAGCACATCCCAAAGCTGTGGTAGTCATGTCATGGGACACTTTGTATCTAACAACTGTAGATTTACAAATACTTAAACCGTGTCTATTCATATTATACCAATTAAATATATCATTATTCTGTAATAACTAGCAATCTTATACAGTGTTAAAAGCCGAAAATAATTTAAAATCCCCGAACATTAATCTCTCACAGTCCAAATTTCCCAGCACGTTATTAATGAAAATTAAAAATAATGAAGGACCTAAGTTTGAACTCTTAAAGTAGTTGTGATGTCATCTCAAACGATCAGGCAAATTGATTGCGATATGTAATATAGATCTTTCTACCAAATACATAAGATTTCAGAAGGACCAACATAGAGTTAAAGAAACCGTACGAATGTAACTTATCATCTAGAACGTGGTGATCAATCTGATCGAAAGTTTTTTGAAAATCCAAATAAACTGCATCAACTTGTACAGCAATTTAATGACCGTTGACTTGTTTTGAAAAAATCATTGTGATAAGATAACGTTTGCCGATGGCAAAATATAAGCTTTTGTAAAGAAAAAACTCGAATATTTTAAAAAATTCTAAAGAGTAATACTGAAATTCAGCAGCTCTAACGGAGCCATTTTTTCAAAACAGGAATTATAAAAGCGGTTTTCCAGACCGATGGAAATATAGTGTCCAGGTATTAAAGTGAGCATTTTGTGTAACGGCACAGTAAATGCAAACGCACAAACTCAAAGACTAAAACTGAGAGTAAAGTCGAATCCAAAAATTGAAGAATCAACTTCGTGTTTAGATATATTGTGACAATAATTGTAGTATTAGTATACTCACAGATGCTCGGCGGATTTTGAGAAATAGTATACATATAAAGAATGATCACTGCCCCCCCTCTCTCGTCCAACACAGAAATGTATTGAATGACAAAACGAGAAGGCGTCTATCTCGCATGTCGGCAACAAAGTTTCCAGAGCGTATATAGACAGACACGCTTGCATCACGGCGAATTGCCGAATAAAAGAATGTTAAAAGGAATCATTCAAATGTTAATAACACCCTGTCTACTACATATGCTTCAGAGAATCACTCATCGTCAGGTAGACTTATGTTATTAACGAACGATTCCTTCCTAGAGTTTATCGTATCTTTTCGGTACAGAAAAATAATGAATAATCATGGCCTCCCTCTCTCGTCACAAAAATGTATTGAACAACAAAGCGAGAACGCGTCTCTGTCTATTTCGCATGTCGGCAATAAAGTTTCCAGAACGTATATAGACAGACGCTTGCATCACAGCGATTTAACAGTATACATATACATTACCAAAGTATTCCGAATGCTTCAATGGTAAACTTTGGCGTATTGTTCTTTATCCCATCACGCTTTGTCATGCAAGTTGTTTAGAATCGGCAGTTATATTAGCCTCGATACTGATAATATGTTTCCTATACTTCCTGAATTATTCACCGATACGGTATACTCATTTGTAATTGTTTTTAATGATACGTTAGTACATAAAAACGATATTAATAATTCCTATTTGGAATAGTTACAAAAAGATTAGCTAACAACAAAAAAATATGTCTACTCTAAAAAATTTTTGTCCTATAAAAGGTTCAATAGTAGATTTTGAAATCTTGTAAAGATTACGTAATTAATATTGACTAAAGCATCCATATTTTCTTAATCTGGTAAATGAATGGAATCGCAGTTTAAAGAAAAGGTTTTTCCATACGAAAATGAAAATATAGTTAGATTGCTTACAATAAACAGCGTGACACTTGTGTAACTTGCACTTCAATGTATTTCTACTTAAATTAGCAACGTGGAGCACGTTTAAAGAAGATAAAAAAATTACAAAACATTTCATGATTCATTAAAAAAGCCTCAACATGAAGGAAGTTTATTGTACTTTGTATATTAATATACACACACGTATGTATGCGCAATACGTGTATCGAACGACGATATTAATACGGAAATGAATCATTTGTTTCTATATTTTAAGTAAAACTTATCTTACACAGATATAGCTGTTAAGTAACAAGTTGATCTAAATTTTTAAGAATATAATGAAGCTGATCTTTCATTTTCTTTATTCAGAATGTAGTGAGGTTACAACCTTTGGATAAATATTTAGTAACGAATGCAAACATATGTATTACATATCCTAATGTAACTATATAATTATAAAATGATTTGTTTGTATTAACAGTATTAGATATATTGAAAAGCTCTACCGAGAGAATGCATGCAACCACTCACAAAATTAAGAATAAAAATATCACAAGTTCCCTATGTCCACTTTTGCATATTTTGCATTAAAAATAATCAACAATATAATAACAAATGCTACTACATATTAGATTGACGTATAAATTCGTAGCGTCTTTGGTTCCTAGAATGAGAGCGCCTGGTCGAAAAAATCCGGTGGTTTCGAAATGAAAAGTCGGCAAGCCAATTTTGAAACTCCATCCTTAAAGGAAATTCTTCGAAGGTTCTTTGATAGAGAACGAAATAAATAGAAATCTGACGGAGCGAAATCATGAGAATATATCGGATGACGTCTTCATCGAGTTCTTGACTAGCCACTTTTGTAATGCTTTATGAAATCTCATTAGCAATAGTTACATTCCTCGAAATCAATTTTTTGTCGTGGAATCGAATTGCCAATTCGTTGAGAGGCAATCGTAAATAATGAATGAGAATATATTCTTGATTAATTCATTTTGTTTGTTGAAAAATTTATTAGTTGTGAGTTCAGTAAAAACGCTGCGAACTTATGCATCTACCTGATATTGTACTTCAAATGCAGTAATAAATCAAACATATTTTTTTTACTCATTCAATTTTATTAGTATTTTTTTTTTAAATATATTAGTCATTTTACCATGACTATAAATTTATTCTTTTGTATTTGGATTTTCCAACTAATATGGGATAATAAAACACCAACCCGAACTAGAAAGGGAACAAAAAAAGCTTATATATGTATCAGGTTAAAAGAAAAAATTAACTCGAAGGAGAGGAAAAACCCCCAGAAACGTCGAGTGATATATTATTCCATGCTAGTTGAAAAACCCAAATACGAGGGAGCGTTTTTATATTCGCGGAATGGGGGACAAGGGGTGGAAATAAAAAAACCAAATTATTTTTCTTTTTCAATATATTCACCTGCAAGACGGATACATTTTTCACATCTTTCAATTAATTTATTTATACCCTCATAAAAAAAATGATTTCTCTTTATATGAAAAATACGCCGAAACTGCCTCCTCGACTTCATCATCGGCAGTAAATTTTTTACCCCGCAGCTCTTTTTTCATTTTCGGAAACAGGTAATAATCACTCGGGGCCAGGTCTGGGCTGTAGGGTGGGTGATTCACAATTTCGAAGCCCACCTTATGCAGGGCAGCTAACGCAACGCGGCTCTTGTGGACGGGCGCGTTGTCGTGCAAAAGCAGTACACCTTTTGTCAATTTTCCCCGTCTTTTCTCTTTAATGGCTTCTTTTAGTCGCTCTAATATTGAAGCGTAATATTCTCCTGTTATAGAAACACCTTTATCTTTATAATCAATCAACAATATTCCTTCCGAGTCCCAAAATACCGTTGCCATGAGTTTCCCATCTGATTGTGACACTTTAAATTTCTTGGGAGGTGCTGTGTCCTTTTTATGCCACTGCATGGAGTTTTGTTTGGACTCAGGTTCATAATGATGAACCCAAGTTTCGTCTCCAGTAACAATTCCACTCAATACACCATCCTTGTCTTCATTACAGAGGTCCAAAAATGCACGCGAACACTCTACGCGCTGTTGTTTTTGCGGCGGCGTGAGCATTCTCGGCACCCATCTTGCGCTGACCTTAGACATGCCAAGATGATCGTGTAGGATTTTAAAAATTGTTGTATCGGATACTCCAACCATTTCTGCGAGTTGTTTCTTATTTAGTCGAGCATCTTCGAGTTCAATTTGTTCAACTTTTTGGATAAGTGCTGGCGTGGTCACCTCAATTCTCCTGCCCGGCCTCGGGTCGTCTTCAAGGGAATCCCTTCCTTGTTTAAATAAACTATGCCACTTGTACACCATGGTTTTTCCTGGACAAGATTCGCCGTAAACCAATGACAGCTCATTCATTATGGTCGCGACTGATTTTGCTTGCCTGGTAAGGAACTTTATAACGGCACGATATTCGATTTTTTCCATATTTCACTTTTCACTCCTGATTATGTTACTTGGTTGACGATAGCTCAAAGACTAACTGTCTAATAACAATGAAACTTCGTATTTATACTAATCATGAGTCGCTGCACTGGCCACGCCCCCAATGCACCTACTCACCCCTCTACAACCCGCTCATTCCGCGAATATAAAAACGCTCCCTCGTATAAAAGAAAATTTATAATTAGAATAAAATAACATATTAAAAGAGAAAGGAATACGTTAAGACAGCCAGTGCGGAAAACCCAAAATACCAACACAACCGCAAGAAATATTCAAAACAACTACTCAAACTAAGAAGAGAACAACAAAAATTCAGGTTAAAAAAAATAATTTGCGAAAGCGGGAAAAACACTGAAACGTGTTTAATATAAACTGAATGTTTTATTACCCCATACTGGTCAAAAAACCGAAATATAAAAGAATAAAATTTATAGTTAGAATTTAGTACGAACTATGGTACCACAAAATTAAACAATCAATTCACTTTTTAGTTAATTAGGAGCTTGTACCGCTCGAGGTATATAAAATATAAGATTTAGTCACTTAAAGTTGATATATGACACCTTTCCTCATTAATTTTCATATTCTGTGTATGTACTTCGACACGAAACAAATTCTGTACACGATCTGTACCGTCGAAAGCCAAAACGCACACTGAGTACGTTCTTGTGCGTTTAGGCTTTCGATGGTACAGATCAACCTTAAGTGATTAAGTTAACCACAGGCTCCACCATATATTTGAAACACCCAAAGAACCTATTCCACAGCGATCTTTTCAGTGTATTAGAGATATATTACTCATTCTGTATCAAAATTCTTTAAACAAAATTTTAATATTTTACAGTTTAAGATGCCTCAAATAGAGAGCATTTAATGAATCGAGGTTACATTTTAGAATCATCTTTGAAAGTAAGATTAAAAAGACAAAACTAAAGGAATAAAAAATTTGAAATATTTACGAGTGCACGTTCATTTTCGCAGGTGACCGTATGAGGGTAGTCTGAATAGTTTCCAGCCTAACACAGAAACAAATACTTTTTTTCAAATACTGTTTTATTTTTCAACATAGTTTCCTTGTAAGTCTATACACTTTTTCCAACGATGCTCTCGTCTCTTTAATGTATCCAAATATTAGTTGACTTCTTGTTCTGCAAAATAGTTGTTTACAAACGTGAAACGTTCTCATTCGATGAATTGTTCTCTGAGCGTAATTTTAAGCCTGTGGGACATGTCTGATGAATACAGTGGATGGTTAATCAATTCGAACCCCAATTCGTGAATTTTTGCCATTCGACTGTTACTGTTTTTTTTCGATTAGGCAACTCGATGACTATCCCAAAAAACAGTCGCCATCACGTTTCCGGCTAATGGAATAATTGTCGCCTTTTTCGGAGCCTATTCACCTTTCGCAGTCCTTCCTACTGTTTCGACTGTGTCTGGATTTTAGACCTGTAGTGGCGCATCCAATTTTCATTTCCAGTAAACTACTTTAATAGAGCTTTGGAAATGTTCATTTGAATGCTTTTTCAGTCCTAAGTAAGTAAACACAGCGCTCACCGCGGGGTTAAGTTCTTGCCTCAATTTTCTATCAATATATGAAAAACATGTTTTCCAAACTGACCACATTCTCTATTTTTCTAAACTGAACTCGAGGTCGCTTAGCACCACTTGATAGTGGTTGCAGTTTTTGGTCTTTCCGAACGCTCATTGCCAAACATTGCCAACCAAACTGATACGACTACGTTTAAATTCACTGCTTAAAATTTCACTGCGGTAAATGATGGTGTAGAGTCCCTGCAAGCAGTGTCCATTTCGGCTTTAATTTTCGGAGGTGTATTATCTTTTAAATGCAAGAATTTATGTCGGCTCGATATTCGATTTTTTCAATTTATACAGAAAAACTAACAAGCTTTCAAAAATATCCTTCAGTGCATGCCCAATATAGTAGCTGAATATTTTTGACTAGTAACGGCATCTTCGTGTTGGGACTTGAAACTTTCCGTACTACACTCGTATATAATTTAAGATTTTTTCATACTACCCTCGTATATAATTTAAGATACCGTTTTCAAATCACTATTTAATGAATATAAATTATTGCTAATATGCAAATACTTTTTAAATATTATAATAGTGCAATATATTATATATTTTAGAAATAGAATGGGAGTCGGATCGGCCCTTCCCAGATGCAGTACAAGTTGCAGCTATAGTACAAGTCGTAAATAGTAGCCATTTTGAACCTCCTAAAAGTAAGATTGAATTAATTGAAATTCTTGGACCGCCTTGCTACGATGACAGGCATTGTATTAAACAAATCTTCCACGCTACGGACGATCTTACGGAATCGAAAAACGAAACATTCCACTTCCTGATTGACGCAACCGCCACAGCTTACGGACACTTAGATTTCGACAGCGACTGCACGAACTGTGATAACAATACTTTAGTCATAGCATTATCAGGTGAGAATTTTCCATAAATTCGATAAGTACTAGAATGTAGTTATTCTTTTTCAGGTACAGAAAATACAAAATATAGGTATTCTGATGATCAGAAGAAGAAAATAGAAGATATAATTGACTATGGTGTGCAATACTTGAAATTGGCACCATGTTGTGTGATCTCCGCAGCCAAAGAAAACGTTTTCTTAGCAAAATTCGCCGACAAAATCGAAAGTAATATTAATATAAGGTATAATTGTACCTCTTGACTGATTAGACTTATCATATCATAGTAAAGACGTAATTTTTGTACAGCAATTTACAAATTAATAAAATAAATGAAAAATAATCTGTAATTTTTGTTAATAAAAATACAATCGTAACAATAATGAATTTTATTGCTCAAGAGACATCTGTAACGACAAAACAAAATAATAATTTATTCTGCTTATCTAAAAATCTTTTCAAATATAATATATGTACATTTAATCTGGTACGTAAACTTCCGTGGTCGTGGTATAACTGCCGACGTTTCGTACCCACACATATGGGACATCTTCAGGGCTCAACTACCGCTACTGTCTGTCGCACTGTAACTGAGTGTGAGAGTTTCAATGCTACAGACAGTAGCAATAGTTGAGCCCTGAAGATGTCCCATATGAGTGGGTAGGAAACGTCGGCAGTTATACCAGTGACGCGGTTCCAGCCTGGAAGGCCAGAAGCAGATATGTATATGTATATTTGCCTATCACAGAAGCGTCGTTTCATAATCATCATTTTAGCGTCCTAGAAAAGGAGAGCTCTAATATCAATTTTGACTCAAATATATTTCTTTCTCGCTTTAAATCGAAACATTTCCTAACTTTTTAAATTTTCCGATTTTCAACAATGTAGCATTTGAAATATATAACACCTTTCAGTTCTTCAGCAATATGGCGTCAGTAATGTATATTATTTTTCGTATATCGGTCTTTTCCATAAGGACATAACAATTTTGCATTTAAATAAAACAGAATAATTGAGATATTGTGTTGAAATTTATTCCAGATGCAGTACACATGTTACATTTAACTATGGAATTCGATCTCGTTCATATGACTACCGCGAGCCCGTTTGCAGCGGTCGATTCTTTGGAGACAATTTTCCACCACTCTTTCACACACAGCGGCCGGAACGTTGGCAATTTCGCGTTCGATATTGTCGCTGAGCTCCTATAACGTTGTTGACTTGTTGGCAGAAACAACCAACGATTTAACACATAAAGAGAAAACCAATGGCGTTAAAACGCATAAGCAAAGTGACCACTCGACCGGACCATTTCTCGAGATTACACGGTTACCGAAACAATTTGTCTATTGGAGATCAATTGTTTGACCAGCTGTGTAGCATGTAGCATCATCTTGTTGGAACCATATATCACTCATGTTGAATCCATCCAACTCTGGTCAAAAATAGTCTTCCAACATGGCACGATAGCGAACTCCATTGACCGTAACATGGCGATAATTTTCATCAACGAAAAAATACGGTCCAATCACAACTCCGGCATGAAATCCAAACCACATGGTCACTTTTTGTGGTTGTAATGGAGTTTTTCGAAGCGCATGCGGGCTTGTTGCTGTCTAATAATGCATATTTTGCTTACTGACAAAGCCACTAAACCAAAAATGAGCTTCACTGCTGAAAATGATTTTTCGATGAAATTCAGGACTTTTCTTCTAACTTTAGCCATAGCCCAATAGGAGAAGTTTAGGCGCTTCGAATGATCAAGAGGCTTCAGTTCTTGAATTAATTTGATAATAATAGGGGTGTAAGCCAAGATCTTGACGCAAAATTCGTCGCAATGTGGTTTGAGAAATTCCCAATTTCTTTGAACGGCGTGGAATCGACTGATTTGGCTTATTTTGAACTGAAGCACTTACGGCTGCAATATTCTCGGTACTTCGACCGATGCGTTGTCGTACTGGCACATGAACGTCCAATAGTGAATATTTTGTCTCGAATTCATCCACTATAACACGCACAGCCTGTCTGGTGTGACGATTATTATGACCGAAAATTGGAGTAAGCGCTCTTAAAGCTGCGACCACCTACTCAGAATTGCGGTTGTAATTTTTAATAATTTCCAAACATTGCTTGTCCGTGAGCTTTTCACCATGATAAAAATGTTAACCTTGATTGATATTTTAACGTTGATAAATCATGAAAAACCTTTAAGAGTGCGTTTGTTTTAAAAGACAAAATTGCTATTTCTCTAATCTGGTACGTAGATTTCCGCGGTCGTAATCCATGCTATCTGCTTCTGGGTTTCCGGGCTGGAACCGCGTCACTTTTATATATGCGGACGTTTCGTACCCATTTGTATGGGACATCTTCAGGTTCCAGCCCGGAAACCCAGAAGCAGATTTTTATGTCTCTATTGGAAAACCCTTTACTATATATAATGACGTATCTTGTAATTAAGTTAGCCCCACGATGAATAATATATTTTAATATATATTATTGTACTCTTCTGGAAAGATAAATGTATGTATATATAAATGTATATATTTCTTAAATACACAGACTGTGGTAACATATTTACCGTTTTTAATTTAGTGTCTTATAGATATATTAGTGGTGAACTATGATTATTCTTTATATTTTTTATAAAGAATTTATGTTCTAGGAGCAAGACGAAAGATATTACAGTGAAAAAATGGGAAAAGAAACTTTATAAGCAACTGCTTTGTTTTCTCAAAATGATTTTGCTGTAAAAATAAATGCTTAATTTTTTATAAAATTTATTTTCGAAACTTTGTACTAAAATTACAAGTTTATATTCATTGAAACTAATTTAAATACACAAGTCTTTTCTGTTACATGTTTAGAAAGTCACTTCTCATATTTATTTTAGAACACATCAAGAAGAAAAACTAATCTTAAATCAATAGCCTAAATCATGAAAGAATACGCAACAAAAAGAAATGCAAATTCATTACAATGTGTTAATAATATTAAGTATTTAAATTTTGTAAATAAAAGCTGGTTTAATAATAATTCGAGTTGTGTTTTCGTTTAATTCATTTTTATCTAAATTATTGGAGCCATTTAGATATTGAACGTTCCAATCGTTACTTATCTATTCATATACAATAATATTAATTTTCATCTCTACAGACATATCTGTTATAATGTTGTATGTGAATAAACAGAAAAATCAGAAACGTTATCTATAATAACCTACTAAATATAAAATCATGCGAAAATAATCTTTCAATAGTACTGTCAATATCATATTAAAGATAAAAACTGCCAAGTAAATATTACGCGGTATTACTGGTACAAATATTTATGTGATTAAACTCAACTGGAATACGGTGGTGAAAGAGGCAGATTATTACAATTTTAATTTAATATTTTTTTCTATTTTATAGGAATTCTCTTAAAATTTTATGTTTCTTAATAACTTGTCTAATTATAATATACAAATTTAAAAAACGGCATACGATTTTTATCATAATTAATTGCCAATTTTATTTCTATTCTAAGCCAGTCCATTTTACGTATCAAAGTAACTCTTCACTGGGATATATTTATAGTCTTTTGATATACATCGATATGTAGGCGAAACTAGAATACCAGCCATAAATTATTGCCCATAAATGCATTTTCATATTATTAAAATAAACAGTATTATAACCTAAGACCAACATACTATTGAATTAAAGATAAGCATAATACATTCATATTCTTTGATATTTATGTATTTAAGTACTTTAAAACTAAATTATCAACAACGACCATTTTGAAATCTAGGTAAGGCGATTAAATAAGGCTTTTTCTGGGAAATTCGTTTACGAGTACATTGGATCATAAATCAAGTAACGGGAGATATCGTATTTGTATAAAAAAGCTAGTTTTTATTCAACTTTCGAAGTGTAAAGAGTTTATGCCTCTATCTGGTTTATTCCGATACACACACACCAGTGTATTTTTTAAAATAAAATCATTAATTTCATACACGTGTCCTTATAGTGCCTCATGATCTTGGTAAAAGCAATAGACAAATTGCAAATTACTGAATAAGCCGCAGAACTGTGGGCTATAACATTAAAAAATAGGAAGGAACTGATAGTTTATTGAATAAAAACCGACCGGGCTGGACAAAAATAACAACGGCAGAAAAGGATGCAGCAATAGTTTTGTTAAGGCGAAAAACAGCACCGGAAATTGCGGCAGAGATAAACAACCGGAATAAACCAGTTAGCACCACAACGATAAAAAGGCGTTTAATTCAAATTCAAAATATTTGGTTCAAAAAGAAGGACATTTGTCCGAAGATCAGCAAGAGAACGAGTTCTCGAATCATGCGTTACATCCACCACCAAGAATGGAGGAGGAGCAGTAATGCTTTAGAGCTATTTTACTGGAACATCTGTAGGCAACAATCCTAAATAGACGTCCAAATTGTGACCGAGAAGGAATAATTATTCTGAAATGGCCTCTTTAGAGCCCCGACTTAAATCTTATGGAGCTGTCATGGCATGACTTAGACATACAAATGTAAAAATGAGTTCCATCTACAAGAACACTATGGACACAACCACAAGATGCGTGGCCAAAAATAGAAACGGAAACTCTGGCGAAATTGCTGAACAAAATGCTGAGATTGTACCAGGCAGTAATAAAAGCCAAAGATCATATTAAAATTGTTTGAAATAATATTTTTTAAAATTTTAAAATATTTTGTGTAATTATATAATAAAATTTTAATTTCGAAGTAAATATTATACTTGTTTTTCTATAATAAATATTATTTCCTGGCTGGGCGAACACTTATGGTCAGTAGTGTACTTAAAAACAATTTAAAATATAGAAACTAGCAAAATGCAACGGTCCTTTTATATGTGTAAACCGTAATATAGGAAAGTAATATATTCTTCTTACCAAATCTCGTCGTGACTTGTACCTTCTTCAGTATATTAATACAAAAGGAAACGCATTGATACATAGAGTTATGCAAATACGTGTCAATGTGTAAATACTACTGTGGGCAAAAAATAGCAAGACTTTTTAATTTAAATTTCACGCGAAAACCCATTCGTCGAAATATTTTTTTTCTAGGTTGGTATGACTGTCAGTGACATCTGAGCCAAATGTCACATCAAAATAATCATTAGTGTTTAGTATACGCTTGTCTTTCTGAAGTGCAAAAAGTGCATTCGGCGATTTTTACAATGAGTGAAATTATTCAACAAAGAAGTTCCATTAAATTTTGTGTACGGAATCAAATTTCTGGTGCCGAAACGTTCAGAATGTTGCAAAACGCCTTCGTTGATAATTGTTTGTCGCGAGCAAGTGTTTTTGATTGGTATAAATTATTCAAAGAGGATCGAGAACGCGTTGATGACGAACCACATCCAGGACGGCCATCAACATCAACTGATGATCAACACGTCAATAGAATCAAAGAATTGGTGCTTGAGAATCGACGATTAACAGTCAGAGACCTTACTGGCATCGTTGGAATATCGGAAGGATCAGTGAAAACCATTTTGAAAGATCATTTGGATCATAAGAAAAGTGAAAGCACGATTTGTTCCAAAATCACTCAATTTTTTCGAAACAACAGCGTCGCGTTGACGTCTGTGAAACAATGCTTTCCGACTATCAAGACAAAATGAAAGGCATCATAACTGGAGATGAGACTTGGATCTACGCTTATGACCCAGAAACAGACGATCAATCGGCCGAATATCGTATCAAAGGTGAGCCGAAGCCCAAAAAAACACGTCAAAGCGAGTCAAAACTCAAGGTTATGTTGACAGTTTTCCACCGTATTCGCCTGATTTAGCTCCGTGTGAGATCTGGCTATTCAGCAAACTCAAACGACCGCTCCGGGAAAACCGTTTTGAGTCAATTGAAGACATTAAACGTGAATCGCTACGCGCATTGAAGGCTATTCCTGAAATTGACTTTAACAACTGTTTCGAGAATTGAAAGAAACGTTGGCACAAGTGTATTGGGGCCAGGGGGGATTACTTTGAGGGGGACGAAATAGATTTGGAAGAATAAATTAAGAATTTAAAAATTATGAACAAAGTCTTACTATTTTTTGCCCACAGTAGTATATCTATTGTGAAATTTATGTAATTATTGCAATATTCTATGTACTTAAGTGATTCTTAAATTTAAAATTTCCAATTTATAATCATATTTGTATATAGTTTGCTTTATTAACATATGCAAATATTTGTACATTCTTATCTAAGTATTACAAATATAATAAAATAAAAGGTTTAATTCCGATACCACTAAATCCTTTCCAATCTCTTGAAAACGAATATAGAAGATACCTACTGAAGAAGCATGAAGGGAAGGAGTGTAAAATAACAATAAAGCGGTCAGAGTAATCTAACAATAAGTTATTATGTAAAAGTTAAAAATCGAACTTGATAAATTCTTTACGCCTTTTGCACTTCAATCATTGAAAACTCAAAAGTTGTCCCTCTGTGTAATTGTATAAGATTCATCAGTATTGAATTTAAATATTAAATTTAAAAGGAGTAAGGTTAACTATTCTATATTTAACTCCTTAAATTGGACTTGTATAAATTTTATGATAGGAAATCATATATTATTATTTCCAAAGATTCAATTCATCGCATTTTGACACAGCATTTGGGACAGAGAAAGACTTGTGCAAGGTTTTTACTACACGAGTTAACTGATTGCTCGGAATTCAACATTGTACAGCCTTGATTAAAGACTCTAAAAAGGATGAAAACTTCAGGTATTCTATTGTAACTAGCGATGAGACGTGGTGCTTTCAATATGATCCAGAGACCAAGCGTCAGAGCTGTGTCTGGAAGCATCCAAGCGAAAAAAGACAGGAAAAAAGCCGTTTAGAAAAGTCAAAAGTGAAGACAATATTGATTTGTTTTTATGATTCGAAAGGCATAGTGCACAAAGAGTTTGTACCCACTAGTCTATGCTGTATATCATCTTGGTGTTATGAACTCTCTTCTGGCTCGTATCCGTCGTGTGCGCCCTCAGTATTATGAAAATGGAAGCTGGCGTTTGTTACATGATAATGCACCATATCATCGCTCGACGCTTATCACTGATTTTCAGACTACAAATGGCATTTTAACCATTCATCGGATTGGGCCCCTGTGATTTCTTTCTATTCTCCAAACTACATTTGCCGATCAAAGAACAGCGTTATACCGACGTCGAAGCCATTGAAAAGGCGTAGACAGCGATCATATCAGGACATCTCTAAAGATGAACTTAAAAATTCATTCGACATGCTAATTGACAGTGCAAAACGTTATATTGTATAAAATAAATGAATTTTACCAAATTTTTTAAAAAAAGTTCGGTTTTTATATGTCCTTTGTCTCAACCGCTTAACAAAATGCAGATTGAGAATAACTTTAAAACTATCTGAACATAGTTAAAGCATAAAGTAATACTTGTTACCTGTTATATTATAGATTAAATATTCATAGAAAAAGTTATATGTATTTAGTAAATATGAACATAATATCTATAATAAAAGTTATGTCATGTATTTAAGCAATACGTAAAGTTAAATACACCTTTTCACAATAATATTTGTATATGATTTGCTATTAACATATGTAAATAGTAGTACACACTTATTATGTTATTTTATAGGACATTCATCTTAAAAGGAAAATTCTTACGTAAATATTACACAAATAACATATTACATGGTGCTAAATTAAGAGAAGCATAGAATTTTAAAAGCATATCTAAAGGAGCAATTAGAGACATAGACAAGGTCGATGCCAAATAAAAGATTTAATATATAAAACACATCAACTGTATAAACACTAAACGAAGAAATGTGGAAGAAGGTCGTCAGAGCAGTTAAAGTTATTAGTGTTATTACATTGAAGTTGAAGACCAAAAATGCACTGCAACGTGGAAACTTCATATATATATATATATATATATGGTTTGAGATAGATTTAATTAAACTAAATTCCAATAAACTCATCATTACTAAATTCAGGTTTTTCTGAGGTAAATGCAAATTTGTTTCTGAAATTGGTTCGGGTACCAGAAAAAACAGAAAAATGGAGCGTTACACGATAGAACAACGTGTCTTCATTATTGAACAATATTTCGAAAATAATGAAAGCTCGGTGGCCGCAGTTCGAAAATTTCATACAAAATATGGTCGGAATAATGTTTTAACTTCGTCAACTGTGAAGAGATTAATTGAAAAATTCAGGCAGACTAGATCCGTTGGAGACGCCAGACTCATTGGTCGTCCAAAAACAAGCCGTTCAAATGTCAATATCGAAGCAGTGCGTGAGCGTGCCGGTGGCAATCCAGGAACATCAATTCGGCGTCGTGGACAAGAATTGCAAATTTCAAGAAGCTCTCTACAGTGTATACTCACTAAAGATCTGTGTCTCCATGCTTACAAAATTCAATTAACACAACAACTGAAGCCTAATGACCATGGATAGCGAAGAGAGTTCGTTGAATGGATTATTGAACATCAACAAATGGATGCTGATTTTTCGAGGAAAATCATCCTACACGATTAAGCACATTTTCACCTTGATGGCTTTGTTAAGCGCGAAAATTGCTGCTTTTGGGGTTCTGAGAACCCACATGTGATTGTTGAAAAACAAATGCATCCGCTGTGGATGCATTTGTTTTGTGTCACTGTTTGGTGTGGATTTTGGGCTGGAGGCATAATTGGACCATACTTTTTAAAAATGAGGCTGTTCAAGCAGTGACTGTTACTGGTTCTCGATATCGCGACATGATAACGCAGTTCTTTCTGCCAAAATTGGATGATATCGATGTGGCCAATATGTGGTTTCAATAAGACGGTGCCATATGCTATACAGCCCGTGAAATAATTCAATTACTGCATGAGACATTTCCAGGTCGTGTACTCTCTCGTTTCGGTGATCAGCATTGGCCCCCTAGATCGTGTGATTTAACACCATTACATTTCTTTTTATGGGGTTATTTGAAATCACAGGTCTATATCAACAAGCCCGCAACCACCCGTGCATTAAACGAGGAGATTCTACGCTGCATAGCCGTGAAGGCCATTTGCCCGATGTGTTATTCCATAATTAACCCTATCCTATGTACTTTATGAAAATAACAGTTAAAAGACTAAAAACTGTTTAAAACTATTTAATTCAAATCTTGCGTTAATTTTGGAACACCCTTTATTACAAAAACAATTCATATTGGAAAATATATTTATAATACATGACCTAAAATTATGACTGAAATATTACATCAACTTCCTTAATGTGGTAAGATGTTGCGATTGTCACATTTGCCCATGTTCAATTTTGATTTCAAGCATACACACGATTCAGCTAAGAAATCGAGACTGCGTTGAAGCACACGCAACTATTGGAAAAACTAATAGTAAAATCAGATAATTTCGAATCAAAATATGTAATGAAGGTCCCAAATTTAATCCTGGGGTACACTGGATGTCAAAAATAAAATCCTTGAAACACTATCCGTTATAAGTCAAATAACACTTCCTTTGGATTAAGATTGAGAAAGATATGAGATACAATCTAGACAAATGTGTCAAACTTATGCACCAAGAACAAATTATGGTATATGCTATAAAATCCTTTAAAACAGTATCTATAAATTACGTCTATCCAGTGAGTGAGTAAAAATCAATCAAAAATGAAGCCATGCTAATTCGATGAGATAAAAGAACGAATAGTAATGGATTATCCATTCTGATGTACTTTTTTCGATAGCGATTGTCACGCTACTTTAGTTAAGTATTATGTGACATTTTATTATTGAAAGACAGCCTGGCACAGCGTCTACAAATTATTCAGGTGTATTATGAAATCAGCATTTCACGAGAAATGTGATTCGTGCGCTTCGAGCAAATTATGGTCTATGTAATCCGCCCACCGAACGCACAATTCGCTATAACACCGAAAAATTAGAAACGCAATTTTCATTATTGGATAACACACGACCAAATAGACCATATCCAGCACGTAGTAAAGAATATATAGCGATGGTAGGCGAGAGTGTACACGATGACTGTAAAGAATCGTTTCGACATAGATCTCAATAGTTTGGCTCGTCGTATACCACAACCTGGCTAATTTTGCGTAAGGATCTTGGTTTAAAAGCATACAAAATTCAACTCGTTCAAAAAACCTTTCGAGTCGTCACTGTTTCAGTTTTTGGGCTCTTGAAAAGTTTGAAAAAGATCAACTGTTTTCGACCAAAATTCTATGCAGCGATGAGGCCATTTCTGGTTTAATGGCTACGTTAATAAGCACAATTGCTGCATTTAACTAGAACAAAGAGCAACCCGAATAGGTTCAAGAGCTGCCATTACATCCGAACATAATCACGGTTTGGTGTGGTTTATGGGCAACTCATCTATCCATATTTCTTCAAAAATACTCGTAATTATAGCAGGCTATCTGCTACCTGAAATTGAAGCCCGTGATCTTGACGACATTTGGTTTCAACAAGACGGCGCTACCACGAAAGCATGGCTTTATTACGAAAGAAATTTGGTAAACATTTAATTTCTTGTAATCAACCAGTGCAATAGCCGCCTAGATCATATGATATCACACCTTTAGACTTTTTCCATTGGGGCTACATAGATAAGCCAGCTATGATTGAGCAATAGGAAGCCAACAGTACTCGCGTTATTTGCCAAATGCCACTTGAAATGCCCGAACGCGTTGTCGTAAATTAGAACTTCAGAATGGACCAGGTTACGCGCAGTTACGGTCTACATTCGAAGGAAATATTTTTTAAAAAATAAATGTCAAGGTCTTTTATATGATAATAAAGAATAGTTGAAGTTTTTATTATTTTTTTATTTTTTGAAAAAGGACCTCCAAATGAATCAGCCCTTACTAAAAGTCTATATACTGTATACTATGGTAAATTTTTACGAAAGTAGAGATAGAGATTGATCTTCAATTACTGCCTTTTTATGGGACGAAAAATGTGGAAGTTATGGCCGTTTGACGATTTTTGCGATTTTTTTGAACCTCGAGCGATGAAATTTAAAAAACGGAAAAATCAAAGTGTGGATTTTCGACGTTTTGATACCTCTATTTTATGTATTCGAACCCGCTGATTACGAAAAACGCATCGAAAATCCGCTAGCCCTTTCGGTTCTGGAGATATTCACGAAGAACTAAATTTGGTGAAGTCGAAGAAAATAAAATTGCGATTTTCGCCGTTTCGATGGTCCTATCGTACGTATTTTGATCTCCTGATTCAGAAAGTACCCCTACTTGGCATCGTATCTCTTACGGTTCTCGAAAAAAATAAAGTTTTCGATTTTCGCCGATTCGATGGTCCTATCTTATGTATTTTGATCTGCTGATTCAGAAAATGTACATATTTGGCATCGTATCTCTTTCGGTTCTCGAGATATTCACAAAAAAAACACTCTTGCAAGTTGCGAAAATCGCGAAAATTTTGATTTTCGTTCAAATTGGCATGCTATCTCGCGAACCAAGGGTCTCTCGGCGACCGCGCGGATACTGCCAGATGCATATTGATGTCCGGAATCCATTTTTCATCTCCCATAACGATGCGATGAAGAAAACCCTTTTTGCCGCTGGAGCAGTTGTTCACAGGCGAAAAAACGACGCTCAACGTCTCTTGGCTTCAAATCATAAGGAACCCAAGTTCCTTGTTCTTGAGTCATTCCCAACGCACGCAATCGCTGGGAAATGGCTTGGCAATGCCTCCAGTTCAGCGTCTTCGAAGGTTCTTGGTCTTCCTTCACGCGAACGATCGTCAACATCGAAATCACCGTTTTTGCAGCGACGGAACCAATCACGGCACGTTGTTTCACTTAGAGCAGCATCTCCGTAAACTTTTTGGAGTTCTCGATGCGCTTCAGCCGCCGTTTTCTTCGAATGAAGGAAGAAAAGCAACACTTCCCGCAAATGACGATTATTTGGCACAAAATCAGACATTTTCACACAACCAAAAGTATATGACGCAGAAACAAAATCAGTAATGTGTCAAAGCGGTTTGTTTACCATATGTCTAAGCTTGGTTCATGACGTTTTGTTTATGTCACAATCGACCAGCACTTACTACTGGAGCCATCTCTTGAAAAACACCGAGAACTCAGTTGCGCACCTAATAGATGTTGAATAAAGGAGGGCCCAGACGGAAACCCTGTTGAACTCCTGAGGAGATATTAAAGGAATTTGACGAGAATTCATTACGATGCACGTAACCAGAACGATTCCGCAAGTATGAGGGAAACAGGTCTTTAATATTTGTTACGTCACCGGTTTCAGCCATAGAGGGTTTACATATCGTTACAAGAAAAGAAATTGCTTTAAAGTACTTATATTTTTTTTTAAAATAAAAGAAAATATATTTTTTCTAATGATTACAAAATATTACTGTTGCTTGTACATATATCGTTTTTTCATATATAATTGTGATGCTCGTATAGTGATATATTCATTATTATATATGATTATTTTCAAATAAATTTAAACTAATTATATACATGCATAAAACTTATAAATCAAAATAACTGTTATAAACTATTAGAATATAATAAAATATAGTTTTTGAACTATACTAGGGCTAAAAAAAGCATAAAATACAATTCTAAATTTATCTTATAACTAATTGTTTAAAACTTTCTTTAATATTTAAATTAGAAATACAGTAGCAAGATTCTTAGACTAGTTACGGATTCTGTTTGTTGAAATACTTTATTAATCCACTTCTAATTTTCTAAAGCTCCCTTGTAAACCCAGATCATCATCAATTGTCACATTCGTTCTTCTTCTAATAATCCCTTGGTCACTGAGTAACTGCATCCTATCGAATGACAGTAATCTATCTCTTTTCTGAGACAGTTCTTGCTTCCAGAGAGCAACCATTTCTGATAGGGGTATTTCACCGCCATATTCTTTGGGTAATATTTTTGGATTTATATTCTTATGCAATTCTGCTTCAGTTTCGAACAACTAATAAATAATAAACAAAGATAAATATAAATTAATATAATGCATATACCTTGTCTCAGAATAGGAAGGAGTGATTCAAATATTGCCCCAAAATAGTACATATTTTTAAGAAATTTCATTGGTTCTTGAACAGGCAAGTTTAATATAAATAAATGAATGCTAGATATCCTCCGTTTAATTACATTTTTGCATTGTTTTACTATATTTTTCCGTATTATTTAATAAAATTTGTACTTTTAAGTACAAAAATAATATGAGTGATCACCAAGGTTCTAGAAAACAGTTAGAATCACCACCCATAAAGTATAAACGACTGAGACACCTGACGCATGAAGAAAAATAAACAGTTTTGAATATATATAAAATGTTAACGCTGCAAACTTCAACAATGGGAACGACAGCAATTGTAACGAACATCTCTGAAACGCTAAGTAAGTTGTAGGTATTACTTCAATAACAATATGTTATATGGAATATATTGTAGGGCTGGCCAAAACAACTATATGTCGAGGTATCCAAGAATACAAACAGACAGGTGAAGCCAGCCCTCCTAAAGAACAAGTAGGCAGGCATTCAAGGCTTCTAGAATTTGATGAATCTGTCAAAAGTACTGTACGGCAGATGGTACATGGTTTCTTTTTTAAAAACGAAATTTCAACACTTATTAGTATATTTGGGGAAATAACTAGAGATGAGTCCATACCAAAAATGAGTCAAGCAACTCTACACAGATTCTTGAAACTCATTAATTTCAAGTGTTAATGAAAAATTGTTCATGTTATAACATATTCATATTTAATTTATATTTCAGATATGTAAAGCGTAACAAGCAGAATATGCTAATAAAAAAGGATGAAGTTATCAGGTGGAGAAGCAAATATCTGACAACGAAAAATCATTACAGAGATGAGGGTCGTCCCATATTTTATGTAGACGAAACATGATTAAATGGTCTCACAAAGGAAAAAGTTTGGATTGGCGCAAGTATAGCAAGAGCACGACAAGCTTTTGTTAAAGGATTATCCACAGGATTAAAAAGCCCTAGTTATAAAGGTCAACGATTAATAATACTCCATATAGGATGTGAATTCGGATTTGTGGAGGATGGATTATTGCTTTTTGAAAGTAGAAAAACAGCTGATTACCATGATATTATGAATGGTATTATTATGGTTTGAACAAGTGCCTAGGTTGCCAGATAATGCTCTTATCATAATGGACAATGCATTATATCATTCACGTAGAGTGGAAAGTCTTCCAATTTCTTTATGGGGAAAAGCTGCAATCCAAAACTGGTTACGTTCCAAAAATATTGAGTATAATGCATAAATGTTACGTGCTGAATTATTGCATTTAGTACGTCTTCATGAGGAATAATATAATATATATGTAACCGATCAAATGGCAGCTGCTACAAATGAAACTGTATTGAGGTTATCATTGTGAAGTCAATCAATTTGGGAACAAATAAAAAGTGAAATTGTTTCAAAAAAATACTACATTCAAAATATCACATGTACGAGAACTTTTGATAGAAGTAATTACAAATGTTACAATGGATAATTGGAAGATTTGTATCAACCATGTGATTAAAGTAGAAAAAAGAATTTGGAACTTAGATGGGTTAATGGATGATATTGTGGAACCATTTATTATTTGTGTTGGAAACACTGACAGTGAAGGTGATTTATTGTCAAGCACAAGTGAATCCGATTAGTTGTACTGCTAATGTTTCTATATTTATAATCTTTGTTGTATTTTTGATGGAATTTTATAATAAATTTTAACAGTAGTTTACATTTTACCTTGAATGTCACAAATAAATTTGATATGAATATCAATAATTTATGACTACAAATATATATATTACTTTTCTATTGAAAAGAAAATTTCATGAAATATTTATTTTAGTAATATTTAATCATAATTTTGGATGGATTGTACACATTAATCCAAAAAGTAACCTTTGTACAATCATACTTCCATTAAAATGATTTTTTTTGCATTTATTTTTATATAATATAGAAAAAGATTAATATTTTTGACAAACTACTACATTCACAACTGTTTATGTGTAAGTTTTATCGTAAGTTCCACTTTTAAGCTATGTATTCCGCGTTTCAGCGGTATATTTGAATCACTCCTTATTCTGAGACAAAGTATAGATGTATTAAACTTACAAACATGCGCTCGCCCAACTTCGGACTTAATCTACTTTTGGCGAAATCTAGAACATATTTGATAGTTGTTGGTAAATTCATTATGTAGAATGCCTTGTGTCGAACTGGATAGGAATGCTGAAATTATATTCTTGTAACTGTAGGAAATCTAATAAAGAACTGAGAAAATATTACCTCTCCCCATTTTAAGAGAGTGGCAAACTCAGTTATATTCCACATAGACACGTGAGAGGGTTGAACCCCTCTGGCGTCAGCAACATAAGACACGCCCATAATTTGATTTCTTTCATCATCGATGAGAGTTTCAAAAGTAAGCAAAACCAATTTTGTTATATCAGCGCTCGTATGCCGGTATTGGTCGATTTTTTCTAAACAAAAGAGGAATTAATATTTAAAAAACAAGTATAATGTTCAAAAAACAGTTGGTAAATTAATTTAGATGTAAGAAATATACGCGTTTGTTGTTTATAAAAACAATTAAAAATGAAAAAAACTGGGAAATTTCAAATAACAATTTCAAATTCATTCATTTAAACTAATTAAAACCTAAAGAAGAAGAACATCAATATTCAAAATTATTTCTTTGCATTGCTGTGCAGGCTTTCAAATATTATGGAGAGACTTACAATTCTTTTTCTATAGTAAATTTAAACATCTCTATGAACTCTCTGTAAAACTAGTATTGCGTCTGCCTACGGTGTGGCAATCTTTATTGAATATAAAGTGCTGACTCATACTCCTACGGCGAAGTGAAAATATGTTGGTGTATTTGGAAAAGGAGCGTTCTGCGTCTAATGATGTGATGTTCGCGAATTTAAGTAGGACGTTCGCATCATATTCACGCTCTTGGTTTTCAGTTAAACGCTTGTTTATACGCACTATAGTTTGAAAATCGAGTATCGGTCGTTAATCTTCCTATACTATTTGTTAGATTTCCTAACGCCAGAAGACATTGATAGGGTTCGAAATGCCATAACAATGAGCACTGAATATTAGTGAACCCTCGATACGTCGAATTTTACATAAGGTCTTAAGTTTCAACCCTTATAAGATTCAAATTGTTCAAGAATTACAGGAAGCTGATTTGGTTTCTCGCATGAACTTTTGTTAAGCAATGTTGCAGCGCTTGAATGGTGACGAAAACTTAATCCACCATGTTTATGCCAGATGAAGCCCATTTTCATCTAAATGGCTATGTACATAAACAAAATAGCCGATATTGGAGCGTTGAAAACCCGCTTCACATACATGAGAAACTTTTGCATAGTCCTAAGGTGACAGTATGGTGAGCCCTTTCATCATCTGGCATTGTTGGACCATTCTTTTTTCAAGATGAACGAGAAAATGCTACAACCGTTATTGCGTTCGTTACATAAACATGGTCACAACATTCTTGAGACAAAAACTGGTTCAATTTCCAGAGATTATGTGGTTCCAGCAAGATGCTACGATGTGACAACCTTTACTGAAAAAGACCAGTCATACTAGTCGTGTGTCTATTGCTGATTTACGGGAACTCTTTCCGAAATATCATCATATCAAAAATGGAGACATTGTTTGGCCGGCTAGATCGCCAGATTTATCCGCACGCGACTTTTTTCTTTGGGGTTGGCTCGAGAGCCAGGTATACGTTGAGCGACCACAAACGTTAGCGGAACTAAAACTAAAAATTCAAGAAGAAGTTACACGTCTCACACCGGAAACTTTACGGAGAGTAATGGAGAATTTTCGAATAAGACTACAAGAGTGTGAAGATCGTAATAGTGCCCATCTGTCAAGTGATGTTTTTTAAAAAATAAACTGGCACGTCTGACTTAACTAAAAACTATAAAAAGCGTTAATATTAAAATAAAAACTTATGTAGATACAATAGTTTTAAATTTTACCGATTCTCTGACGAACCGTATACAAATTTTAACATGTAATCGTTATATCGTTGTTTCGCTGTTATTTTTTATATAAAGGTGTTTCAAATTGCGCGGTTTTTTTAAGAATAAATAAAATGTAGATGGCGCACTGAATTTGTCTGGATATGTGGGCATTTGTTGCAGTTGGATGTATGACATTTATAAAAATGGCTTCATACACGGTACAACAACGCGTTCGAATTGTAGAATTATTTTCAGCGTTCTGTGAAAAAAGTTTTTAGAAAATTACGTGAATTTTATGTATTACATAATCGTCCATCTGAAAGCACTATTGGCCGAATTATTAAAAAATTTCAAGAGACCAGTTACGTGGAAGATCAAAAAAGTGAAAAATACAGTCGTAGTGGTCGTTCACAAGAAAATATTGGTTTGGTTTGTGAAAGTGTGGTTGAAGATCCTGAAATGTCCATTAGACGACGTTTACTTGGACTTAGTGGATCAACAGCATGGCGTATTTTACACAAGGATTTAGCTCGAAAGGCATATAAGATTCAAATAACACAAGAACTGAAGCCATTAGATAATTTAAAACGTCGTTCATATGTCAATTTCATCAATGAACAACCAGCTGATTTTCTCAAGAAATAATGTTTTCCGATGAGGCACATTTTAAACTTGGTGGCTATGTTAATAAACAAAATTGCCGTATCTGGGGTAAGGAAAATCCACGAATTATTCATGAGAAACCTGTACATCCTAAACGAGTTAATGTTTGGTGTGCACTATGGTCAGGTGGTATAATTGGACCTAACTTCTTTGAAAATGCTGCTGGTGACGCTATAGCTGTCAATGGTGATCGATATCGTTGGATGATAACCGAATTTTTGTGGCCTAAATTAATGAATATTCATCTAGAAGATATGTGGTTTCAACAGGATGGTGCTACACCTCACTTTGCACACAAATCAATTGATTTATTGACAGAAAAATTTCCTGGACGTGCAATCTGAAGAAACGGTGATGATAATTGGCCACCAAGATCATGTGATTTGACACCTTTAGACTATTTTCTTTGGGGTTATGTGAAAAGTCAGGTTTGTAAAAACAATCCACAATCAATTCCTGCTTTGAAAGATGAAATTATTCGTGTCATTGGTGAGATAGAGCCTCAATTATGTCAAAATGTCATTGAAAATTTTAACAAAAGAGTGGACGTCTATGGAGCTGCAAGGAGGCCATTTGGCAGATATTATTTTTCGCATGTAAATATCATAACTGATACTTCAAGTACCAATAAAAAGTTTTTGAAAGTGAATGCAAATTATGTATTTTATTTATTCTTTAAGAAAACACGAAATTTGAAACACCTTTTACATGTGATATCTTCCATGTTTTTTTTGACAAGGAATGCATTAAATATTATTATTATTATATTATTTTATATAATTAAAATATATGTATGTAAAAGCAAAATTCAACTTACGAGGAAAACATAAAATCACTCTTCTGTCAAAAGAATCTCTAAACGGTGATACAAACATAAATCTAAAATATTAAATAATTAATTACTTTACTTAATTAAATGCTTCATTTTCAATCGATTACCCTCTATCTATTAAATCTAAAATCATGGTGTCCCGATAGTCCATATTATAACAAATTCGTCTGAAAACTTTGCGAAAATTCAAATATTTTAATAACATCTGTTGCGTCATTGGCAAGCTGAACTTTTTCGCCCGCAGGAATCTCAATAGAAAGTTATTATCTGCAAGTACAAAAATATTATAAAAATTGGGAATAACATTGATAGCGCTTTCTAATTCCCTCCTTAAAATATTTCTTAAATAATCTCTGTTACCTGTAATACAATTTTGTATATCCTGATTATTTTGAATCCATTCCCGGAATAGTATCAGACATTGTTCCCGTGTAGTTGTCTCCTCTCTCAGTTCCTTTTTGGCTATAATTCGCAAATTATTAATCTCTTCTCCTTGTTTTTCTTTGATATCGTATTGTTTTTGAATACAAGGATAAGGCATGATTGCGTGTATTAACTGTAAAAAAAATAGAGCATAAAAATATAATTTTTCGACTTACTAATAAAATTATTATATATACAATATACAGTCTGTCGCAGAGAAAACCGAACTTTTTTAAAATAGTAATTCATAATGGCGCCATCTATTTAAAAAAATATGCGTCGGTAAGCTAGGTCTGTCACCAAATCTATGTCAAAATATCATGACATTTGCATCATTGTGTATGTGTATAAGTGGTATAAACGACTTAAATAACGACGAACATTCTGGTGCAAAAAAATCTGTGGTTAGGGAAAGTAACATCGAATTTGAGCATGAATTTATCAGAAATGAACCGAAATCCTCATTAGGATACGTGAGAATGGAATTAAATACTTCCAGTGATTCAATGCATCGCATTTTGACACAGTATTTGGAACTGATAAAGATTTGCGCAAGGTTTGTACCACACAAGCTAACTGAATTCAACATTGTACAGACTTGATTAAAGACTCAAAAAAGGACGAAAACTTAAGATATTCTATTGTAACTGGCGATGAGACGTGGTGTTTTCAATATGATGCAGAGACCAAGCGTTACAGCTCTAAATGAAAGCATCCAAGTGAAGAAAAACCGAAAAAAAGCCGTTTGGAGAAGTCAAAAGTAAAAACAATGTTGATTTGTTTTTATGATTGAAAAGGCATAGTCCACAAAGAGTTTGTACCAACTATCAACTAGTCAAACAGTCAATGCAATTCTTGATGTTATGAAACGTCTTTTGGCGCGTATTCGTCGTGTGCGCCCTCAATATCGTGAAAATGGTAGCTGGCGTACGTTACATGATAATGTACCATCTCATCGCTCGACGCTTATAACTGATTTTCTAACTACGAATGGCATTTTAACCATCAACCGTTCACTGGATTTGACCTCTGTGATTTCTATGTTTTCCACACTACATTTGCCGATGAAAGGACAGCGTTATGACGACATCGAAGCCATTAAAAAGGCGTCGACAGCGATCTTGAAGGACATCCCTACAGATAAACTTAAAAATTCATTCGACATGTTAATAGACAATGCTAAACATTGTATTGGAGCCGAAGGCGACTACTTTGACTAAAATAAATGGGTTTTACCAAAATAGTAAGCATTTGTTTTTGTTTTAAAAAAGTTAGGTTTTCTCTGCGACAGACTGTGTACAGCTATAATTATATGTATTAGGCATCTTCCGGGAAACGCAATGTTTATATTATGGTTCAATTTTATAGAAAGTTAATGCGGTATATGTCTAAGTTTAGATACATAAATGCGATTTTATAACATAGAAAAAATGTAAATAGCAAGTAATAAATAAGTAAGTTTCACAACGAAGGTATCATTATTATTCTTCACGAGTTTCTTTTATTGCGTTTTTGACATTGTGTTCATAATTCGGTGCACAATGCATAGCAATGTATGTCACGCGAATTTTTGCATACCGAACCAGCTCAAATATAACTATTCTGCTCCAAAAAAAGTAAAAACATATCTGCAATAGCAATGAAACTGAACTGTTCGCAATTTGCAGTCTGTACCACTATTAAACAATACCAGATCGTTACAGGATCGTTTTCTAACAGACAAAAAATTGATGGAAAACTAAAAATAACCACAAGAGGAGACTTTTAGAACGAATCTCTTTACGCGACAGGAAAAAAATCTTCAAAATATCTACCAAGCGAGTTCAAGCATCAATATGGAATAGTTACGATGCTCAAACAGTAAGAAAACGTGTAGTAAAAGCTGATTTTCGTGGATGCAAGGCAAGGCCAAAAATTACATTTAACGAAAGAACATAAAAAAACGACTCTCAAAGGAGTACTTTAAATGTCAACAGCTTGAAATTCATCTTATTAAAAATAAAATTTGATGCGAGATTGTGTTCAAAAATAAAATTTTTAAGAATCTTAGATTTTTTGCCTTACTTTTAGGTTGAAAATGTTTCTAATTGCCCTCATAATTGCATAAATGGAAGGAATACTTCAAATGTCAACAGTTCACATTCACCTTGCTAAAAATAGAGCTCTATCTTTCACGGGGAACAATACCTTATTTCGAACTTTAAAAGTGTATTTGCAAATAAGTTTATATGGTAAAGATATCAAGGGTAGCCGCTTATATTTCGGAAACTGGCAACACTGTTAGTGTTGCCTCCGATCTGATGATTGCATCGTGAAGTTTGTCATTTTGGACAATATATTTACCTTGACAGTTTTATTATCCGGTCATTATTTCCATTGTTGACAGTAACTTGACAATTTTATGTTAGCGAAAAAATGGAATTAACTCGCGAACATTTTCGTGCAATTATTTTTCATAACTTTCGGCGTGAATTATCTCAACAAGAATACATCGACGAGCTGAATTCTTTATATGGTGATGAAGCACCATCGAAAACTATAGTATTATATATCGTCGGTATAGTGAATTCAAACTTGGACGGCGTTTTTTGGACGATTAATTTCGTGAAGGTCGTCCCACAAATGTCGTTGTGTGGGAAAACATTAATGCAGTGTCTGAATTGATAATGTAAGACTGTTATGTGACATACCGTGAGATCGAGGCATCTCTGGATAACACCAGCGTGCATAAGAATCCTGCATACACATTTAGCCATTAAGAAATTATGTTCACGTTGGGTACCACATAATTTGACAACCGCTCAAAAAAGGACTCGCGTCGATTGGTGCCAAGAAATGCAAAAAAATACAATGGCGATGCTTTAAAGAACTTTTATAAAGTCGTCACTGGTGATGAATCTTGAATCTATACGTATGAGCCCGACAGCAAACAGCGGTCGACTGTGTGGGTATTCCAAGATGAGCCAAAACCAACAAAAGTTGTTCACGCTCGAAGTACATCAAAACAAGTGGTCGCCTGTTTTTGCAGAAAAACTAGTCACATTGCAGCCGTGCCTTTAGAGATTTGTAGAACGGTCAATTCCTAATGGTACACAACTATATGTTTGCTAAAAGTTCTTGAAGAAACAAGGAAAACGAACCGAAAACGACAGATCATTCTCCACCGTGACAATGCGAGTTCTCAAAGGTCGGTTCAAACAATTGAATATTTAACCAGGCAAATCATTGAATTGATAAGCCATCCGCCGTACAGCCCTGATCTAGCACCCTGTGATTTGTTTTTGTTCTCACACGTGAAGAATAATCTTCGTGGCCAACGGTTTTCTACGCCGGAAGAGGCAGTTGAGGCATTCAAAACTCATATTGTGGAGATACCGCCTTCACAGTGGTAGCAATACTTTTCGAATTGGTTTAAACGAATGCAAAAGTGCATTGTTTTTCAAGGAGAATATTTTGAAAAGCAATAAAACTATTTTCGATAATAAAAAAAATTTTTTTGTTTGCTATTTCCGAAATATAAGCGGCTACCCTCATAAAATGTAATTTTAAATTTATTCACGTTTGTAATTCTCTTTCACTAAAGCAAACAGAAAAAAAATCTTTAATGACGAAGAGGGAATCGTTTAAATAATGTCACCAGTGAAAGAACGTAAGAGTACTGTACATGTGTTACTTGTAATGTCAATTTCTTCGCATGAAAACCATACCGCGAAAGAAAACGTAAGAATGGAGAAAGTTATAAGTGATTATATAATATTAAATACATCTTGAACTTTCATTCCAAGTTAAATGCAATTATTTTATAATCCGACGTAAATGACTTAAATTAAATATCTTATTATCGTATGCTTTTAAATAGAGTTCTCAATTATATATGGCACATATATCTACATATCAAAAAGCAAATATCTTTTTACATCCAACAAAGGAGTTTTAAAACACATGGCAAGTATTATATCACAGTTAATTATTAATTGCATACTTTAATAAGTTTATACTTGAGAAAATTCGAAATCGTGCTACGTACATATTGTACTCGCATTAAATAATAGGAAATTCCCACTTTTCTTTGACACTTCAAATCCATGTACTTATCGCTTTTAAATGAGCGTTTCATAATATAAAACACTATTCCTTTAACAATAATTAACTTTGAAAGAGCGTAAACAATAATTTCTTCAACTTTCATATATTTTATAATTAATTAAGGTTAATATAACCCCTGTCCATAATAATTTTCATATTCTCTATAAGTCTTTCGACAACTAAGTTGTCATCATCAGCAGATAATTAATCACAGTGCCGCACCTGGAACCACGGCAAAATCCGCACAGAGATGAAATCCGAAACCAGCCAGAGATAACTGTAGATTCATTTGACATAATTTAACTTGCATTCTAGTCTTAATCTAAAGACTTATCTTAAGGAACCTGCTTGCATACACGAAGCTTTTCGTCAGTCGGATATTACTTTTCTATGAAGTGGAACAGACATGATTGAGACCCCCATCAGCGTTTAACATGGCGTTATTGTTATTAACACTTATCTTAAGGTACCTGCTTGCATATACAAACCTTTTCGTCGGTCGTATATTACTTTTCTATGAAGTGGAACAGACATGAATTAGGGATTGGGACCCTCCATCGGCATTTAACACAAGGTTTCTGTTTAGTCTAACTCCTGTTTGTTATGTAGAATACGAAAATTATTGTGAAAAAGGATTACATTAACCTTAATTGGGACCTCCACTAAAATTTACCTTCATATATTTTATAATCTATTCAACACAACACACATAAATACATTCCAAATGATAAGATATTGTCAATTTACAAAAACAATAATATGCAGAGATAGTGATCTTTTTCCTTTTATACATAAAACAAGGTCAGGTAAAGCTTTTTTATTACATAATTATTAGTACATCTCAAATTCAATTAAATCTAATTAGCAGGTGCATAGATTTAAACCTTTTGAATTGCTTCAAATGAATTATGAATTATCACTAAAGAAAATTCATTTGGGTGGCATTTGAATCTACTGTAAGCTGAATTCTATTTAATAATAATAACACTCACAACCTTCAGCAAAAATGTACAGAAAAACGCAATAAATATATCCCTCTAGAAAAGATACAGCAACTATGGTATTAGAAGCCGGTCAAAATTATCCCAGTTATAGTTTCAACAAGTCCATAAAAGCTTCAAAGAACTAATGATGCAAATGTCATGGTATTCTGACATAACATTGGTGAAAGATCTACCTTATCGACGCATCATTTTTTTAATAGATGGCGCCACTAAGAATTACTATTTTAAAAAAGTTCCGTTTTCTCTGCGACAGACTTTGTATATCAAAAATTGTCAGGAATTGTTACATCACAACAGCTGGTTAATCAAAAAGAGAGTCATAATTATAAGAAGACGTCTAATAAAAGTATGGACTGCATGAGAATTAGCAATTGAAAGACCTAATTGATAATCAATCCGGACAACAATAGCCAGCAAGAATCCATTGCAACTCAAATCACTACCGCTCATCTCACTTCACAATCAATACACAAAAATAAATACAAATATCCACTAATACAAACATGAAGCAACAAATAATTGATCAAATGCAAATATTTTGAAATGAAAAGGTGTTGATCTAGTAAACAGAGTATCATTAGCTCTACTAATATTCAAAAGACACACATATCATATTGCTAAGACTCTAGATGCTCAACTGGAAGAATACACATCAAGCAAATATAACAGAAGAAAGAGAAATAGTTCGGAAGCCCACTATGACATATACATAAATATAGATAAAGAAGTTACCATACCAATGGCTAAAAATAGGGCAATTGTTTCCAGAGACAGAAGAATTTGTATTAGCAATACAAGACGATGTAATCGCCACAAAAAACTATAGAAAATACATAATAAAAGAACCTTTGGAAACAACTGCAGACAATACCATCAGTTTAAAGAAGCTATAGAATATATAATAAGAGAGTGTAAACTTCTTGCTGAAAAAATTATACAGTGATTCACAATACTATTGCTGAAGTTATTTCACGAGTTGCAACTTGAATATTGTTATTCCGATCATTAATTGTTTATGGTTTGTTAGCATACAGTCGACTTTTCAAAAAACCCCACAAAAAATCTAACGGTTTTAGATCACATGACTTCGGAGGCCAACTAAAATCCACATTTCATGAAATTTCACACCCAGGAAAATTCGATTGCAAAAACGAATGTTATTTCGAGTTGTATGATATCTAGTACCATCTTGCTGGGAATAGGCCTCGGACACATCAATATGATCCAGTTATGATCGTAAAAAGTCACTCGACATTCTTTAGTATCGCTTAGCATTCACAACAACAGCATTTCTAGCATCATCTTTGAAGAAGAATGGTCCAATGACACCATTTGCCCAAAATGCACATCAAACAGTAATCTTCTGCGGGCATAGAGATTTTTCATGAATAGTATGAGGATTTTGGTCACCATAAATACGACAATTTTGCATATTTACGAATCCATCCATTGTAGAATGAGCTTAACTAACTAAACAAAATTTGGTAAAGACAATGGATCTGTCGTTTATTGTTCAATAATCCAACTAGCGAAATTACGACGTTTAAATGGTCTCTTTCTTTCAATTTCTTATATTTAATTGAATTTTATGAACGTGTAAATGCAAATCTTTATGCAAAATCCTCCATAAACAACCATAAGATATGCCGAATTCTTGCAAACGACGTCAAGTCGATGCTGTCGGTTCATTTGCAACACTTTCACTTACAGCAGCAATGTTTTGATTCGTGAGCACAGTTTTTAGTCTTCCACTTTTAGGTTTATCAATAACAAAAAGCAGTTTCTTCGAATTTTTTTCGCTAATCTTTGAAGTAGACATTGTTTTGGCCGAATATCTAAACCCAAAAAATTACGAATTTCGCGATGGGTATCTTTCTAAGAATGTCCATCTTCATAATAAGTGTAAATAATGTAAACGCGTTATTGCAATGCTACTAAAATAAAATGTCTTACGTCATTTGAAAAGACGTCACATGTAAACATTATACAGTGCTGAAATCTAGGCGTCATAGTTGGATGACTCTTCATATGCTTTTATTTTTCTTCACAGGTTATTGCGTAAATAAAATTCGAAATACTAAAGGACATGAAATTAACAAAACGAATTTTTATACAACTATAATTGTAGCCTAATAACTAGTAAATATTACCAATTATTGCGTCAAATTAACTGTGTCTATTTAGATTGTAGGTGTACCTATTAGTCACCTTCGAATTGCAAAAAGTAATGCACTATGCAATTTAGGAACCTATTATTTTCAATGATGAAATGTATAAAAAATTTAAGCTAGCAGTTAAGTTCACATACTTTAATCAAATCAAAAAAGAACACTGTAATTAAGCTTTCGTAATTAACAGTAGATAAACTTTCAAAGGATATAAAAAAATGCAATTTCCTTAAACGAAATTTTTCGTCAAGTATTTGGTTAATTGACTCTTAATTTAAATAAGTATAAATAAGTATTTGTATATATCGTTCTACATTGCATGGGTATTTTTCATAATTTTGTAGACATCACTGTAACATCTACGTTGAATTAATTAAAATACTTCTAGATAAACAGCAATACTATAAACCTTGGGAATCAAAGTGATCAACTCCATAGTTAAAATTAATTAATTCATCACTACACTTTATTTACTATTTACTATACACTACCGTCCATAAGCTTAATCACACTACAGATAATTTTAATTACGCAATGATATTAAAGAGACTGTTTATTTTCATGGCAAATTTATTTATAAAATACTAAATTAACATACAATTCAAGCAATTGACATTAATCTAAGTAATATTATAATAAGTTTAAATTTTACTTTCGCCAAAATAACCACCCCTAGCTGCGATCACAGCTTCACAAACACGTGGCATTCGTTCAACTAGTCGGTCGAGATAATCCTCATCGATAAGAGTTCCATGCATTCCGCAACTTACCCCAAAGATCTGTTTTGCTAGTAGGAGGTATTTTACGCACTTCACGATCCAAACAGTCCCATAACAGCTCTATCGGATTGCAGTCCGGAATTCGGGGTAACCATGTCATTAATGTAAGGATTCCTCTTTCAATTTGGTCTGCAAAAAACCCATTTACAATCTTTGCTGTGTGTTTGGAGTCGTTATCTTGCTGATAAAAAAACCCCAGACCCATTATGTCCATCGCTGATGGAAGGGCATGCTCTTGCTATATACCCAAATAGACTTCTTTTGTCATTCTTTCTGTGAATTGCACCAATTTTCCGGTATGGGCACCTCCAAAGCAACCTCAAACCATCACATTTCCACCACCATATTTCACAGTCTTAACCACAAATCCATCTAATATTCACTTCCCGACACGATGACGAACAAAAGTACGGCGTTTATTTCCAAAAATTTCTAATTTGGATCTGTCCATAAGACTTGTTTCCATTCTTCGATAGTCCAGTACCTGTGTGTTCTCGCCCGGGCCAATCTTTTTTGTTTACGTTGTGCAGACACACGTGGTTTTTTTTACTTCTACTCGACCTCTAAATCCAGCTTCAGCTAAACGGCGTTTAGTTGTTGTTACGCTAACCATGGCTTCGTGGTGTACGTTATATTGTGTTGCTATTTTCGGGGCTGTAAGGCGACGATTGCGCAAGGACATTAATTTCAGATATTCATTTTGGTCAACAATGGAAAGTCTTTCAGAACGTCACTACTCTTGATGGTCTGTTTTTGACTATTTTTAAATATTTTATACTAGTTGTACGCAGTTAGATCTAAGATAATATATTGCCCTTTAACTTCAAGAAGTATATGAACCTAATTTACAATAATAACGAAAAATTGTCAGAATGTCTTTATTTTCTATTGGGCATTTTGAGTCCATAAAAAATGCACGATGTCTCAACAAAATCTCAAAATAACTTAGTTACATACGCTTACGAAAATGGTGTTTAATATAGCATTAGCAATGACAATTATTTTAGGTTTATTTTTGACAATTATCAAAGTCTACCATTCGAAGAACATGAAAATATTTTCTAGTTTAAACCACGTTCATTTTGAAATAATAATTTCTTTTTTTCTGAGTAAGGCAAGCACAAAACGAAACACTAGAGTTAGTCATGGGCGTTTGCAAGTCTAAGATAGTCTTAAATAATAATTATTTTACAAATATGTATTAATTTTAGAAATTTTGTAATTGGTAAATTTGATGGAGGTTGTGGTTGATTAACTTAATCACCTAAGGTTGATATATAACCCCTTTCGACAATAATTTTCGTATTCCGTATACGCCAAAATGCACAGTGTGTGCTTTGGCTTTCGACAGTACAGATCGTGTACGGAATTTGTTTCGTGCGGATTTTTCCGTGGTTTCCAGGTGTGACACTGTTTAATATTTGCAGATGATGACAACTTAATTGTCGAAATCGTAGACAGACTACGAAAATTATTGTGGAAAGGGGTTATATATCAACCTTAAGTGATTTTGTAATAGACTAGTGTCAAAAATTCATTATGAGAAATTGCTGATCTCCAACATTCAAATGATTTATGCCAGGTATGGGCAACCTTTGACATGTTGTGGGCCAAACTTTAATGCGCAAATACGTTCGCGGGCCGCGTTTAAAAGTAGTGTTTATAATTTTTAGCGATAGATATCAGACATGAAATAATACGACAATGTCACGCGGGCCGGAACAAATCTTGCAACGGGTCAGATCCGGCCCACGGGCCGGTTGTTGCCCACATATGATTTATGCAATAGGACGTTTAGGCGGTTTACCTACTCGTACTACGGTCAACAGGACAGCCCCAAGAAAAACGAAGACAAAGGAAAGTAGAACTAAAGCAATTTGAAAACAAGATAATGTAGCCTAAAAAAGGCGAAAGTAATTTCAACAAACTCGGAAGATTTAGAAGAACAGGAGACAGTAAATACTGTTGTATTTACTGTCTCCTGTCTCCTTTGTATAATTCATTATTTTCCCTCGTCTTTTCTTTCCATTAATTTTTTCTATTATTCTGCATTTAAGTGTAATAGTCATGTTAAAACATGACTATTACAAAAGATAAGAGAAAAGCCGACCAGGAAGAGATCAAAATTACGACGACTAGGTCGAAAAAACAAAAGATAAAAGTATCTTAAATGCAGAACAATAGAAAAAATTAAAGGAAAGAAAAGACAAGGGAAAATAATGAATTATACAAAGGCACATAACAAATACAATAATACAATATAAACAAACAAGAAAATTTTGTGGTAGTAAGATTCGGTACAAAACGAAACACTGGAGTTGGTTCGGGACGTTTGCAACTCTATGATAGTCTTAAACAATAATTGAATATAAATATTTTATTAGTTTTAATAACTTTGTAATAAGCTGGTATTAGGAGTCCATTAAGTGATATTGTTGAAGATGAATATCTACATCGTTTAAATGAATTGTAGTCGGACGTTTCGGCAATTTGCCTACTGGCATCATCAGGGCAGTCCTAAAAAAGACGGTTTCTAGCCAAATTCATTTCTCTCATAAATTTATCTGACAAATTTGAGTGTTTTCACAATTTTTATTTATAACACAGTATGAAATGTGTGACCCAAACCTGGTCTCGAAACTAAAGATATTGACAACCTGGTACACTTAGCCTCTAGGCTAATAAGCTATATTTGAGGGGCTGTTTTCATTATATAATTCTATAATTCAATCCTCTACTTTACATGTAATAAATTTACATATTATAATTTCCAACAATAACAAATAATTAATTCTATCATCACATCTACGGTACTATTATGTAAATATCGAAGAAGGTAAACTTTGTTGACATTAAAATTGCCGCTACAAAAAATATTTCTTTTGGATTTAGATACTCTTCGAATAAATTGTATATCTTTTATGGTAATTTACCTATGTTACGCTACTGTTTGTACTAGCATACGTGATATTACATAAGTAGTGCAACTACAAGAAACAGTATTTATATGCATTTGGTAATCGTTTTCGTTAGGAAGTGGTACGGTGGCAATAAATAAAGCATTTTTAGACTTTGTTATGAAGACATTAAGTAAACATGTAAATTTCACTTTTCGTTGTATTATTTTCATGTAAGACTTAGAAACAGAGGCTCTATAATCTGTAAACAAGTTCAGGAACTCGTCACCCATCTACATACGTGTTAAAAGTTGTGTATATAGAAAATGTTTGCAAAGAACACGGAAGAATACTTTATAATGGGTGTTTTTTTAAGAGCTTGAGAGCTTTCAATGATAATACAAGACAGAAATATTGTTGGAATAATTTTTTTTATTATAATTTGATAGATAATTCCATGGCATTTATTTTTTAAATGTGATTTCCGGCATGCGGCCACTGCGGCTACGAGTTACATGGTTCATTCGATCAGTCCAATTTATGACTGGCATTAAACCGCAAGAACAAGGGGGCCAGTGAACAGGACCACTTCTGGAAATAAAGTTGTCACCAAATTGATTTTGCGACAAATCGATTATTAAGCGCGCTGTATGGCAAGTCGCGCCGTCTAGTTGGCACCAAATGTCGTCGATGTTTAGCTGATTAATTTTTGAGAGAAAAATTCAGTCAGCATGGCTCAATAGTGCGCCCCATTTATCGTAACGGCAGCTCCTTCCTCATTTCGAAAGAAATAAGGACCGATAATACCACCAGCGTGTAAACCGCACCAAACAGCTTAAGGATTGTTTTCGCTCCAAATACGGCAATTTTGCTTATTGACGTAGTCATTTCAGAATGAGCTTCATCACTAAACACAATTCTTTGATAAAAATGCTCATCTTCGGCCAGTTTCAAATGAGCCCAATCAGCAAAAATGCGACGCGAACGGTGATCGTTTGGCTTCAGTTCTTACACGAGCTGTATTTTATAGGCACGTAAGCCAAGATCCTTGCGTAAAATTTTTCACGTAGTCGAAGGACAAAGGCCAACAAGTTGAGAACGACGACAAATCGACATTTCGGCGTCTTCTTCAATACTTGGCGCTACAGCAGCAATATTCTCTTCGGTACGTACATTTCTTTGTCTTGTTGATGGTTTTGAATCGAGAAGAGTAAAATTAGTGCGAAAACGATCAATAACTGCACGAATTGCTTGCTCACTAGCATCATTATGTTGACCGTAAAACGGACGAAGTGCTCTATGAAGTTCGCGAACAGATTTATTTTTTTCAAGGTAAATTTCCACAATCTGGAAGCGTTGTTCTGGAGTTAAACTATTAATGATGACTTGCCAAACCTTACTGAACAGAAGTGTCAACATAGTTTGACATTATCAGCTGTCAAATCATAGTTATTGATCGATAGTTCTCATGCAGCTTAAAAAAACTCCCCCACATGTGTGAAAAGAAATAATCATATTCCAATAAATTAATGTACAATTTCAAATATTCAACTTTTGTAGATTTTGAAGAAAATTGTGAATCTCGAAGCAAAACTATAGACATTTTGAGGATCTTAGCATTTAGAACAATCAGCTCAAATATTTTACATTAGATTTTAACTAAAATTTTCAGGATATGTCGAACGTAAAATTTTTCGCAGCTAATTCGAGATAACAGAGGTGCGAAGAGGACTAGAAAAGTTCTATCGAACAATGAAACAAAGTATCTACGATTTCTTTGACAATTTTATTTTCGAATATTATCTCCTGTAACGTCAATCTACTTATTCCACCTATCCTGTAACAACTTTATTCCATAAGAAAAAAAATTATTTATGGTAGTCTTGAAAGAAGGCACAATCTCATCAATTGCTTCTGGAAAGGGGGCAAAAGTCTGAAATAAATTACTTACAAGAACGATGGCGTCTATCCTCTATCCTTCCATTGTCACAGATTCCAACGCTCTACTTAGGAGGCATTTCATTCAGTCATTAGGCGACAGAAGGAAGTCTATTAGTGCGAAATTTCTTTTGAATTTAATTAATAATGAAATAGATGCCCCTGCGTTGTTATCGCAAATGAATTTTGCTGTTCCAACTCGCACTGTGCTAACAGTACATTCTTGTTATCTAGAGCCAGCACAAGAATCCTAAAGAATACACCATTACCACATATTGTCTCTAATACCATAAATCTCTTTCCAACGATGAATCGTGGCTTGAAGGGATAACAGAATGTCAAGTTCGTCAGATGAAGACCCAACAAATGCTACAGTGACGAAACTGTGCAAAAAATGAATATCTATCAAGCATTTGGTCATGTATAACAGCGATGAGTACTGAGCACCCATATTTTGTGGAGAAGACAATGAATCAGAAGAATATAAAGAATTTATTGACACTGCATTTTTGCCTTTTATGCAAGATGAGGTAGATTGTACCGCGCCATGCAGTGAATTCGATAAGGAATTTATTTGAAATGCATAGAATACCTGTTTTATCCTAACCCGGACACTCACTTGATCTAAACCCCATCGAAAATGCAGAGAGCGTCCTAGAAAACATTACATACAAAACGTTCCGATCAAACAATCGAAATTCTAAAAGAAAATATTCGTCGAAATTGGCAAAATAATGCAAAACTACAAGACTGTTATCAAAGTCAAAGTGGGTTTGACAAAATATTAAATGTAAAATATTTTGTAAAGCTTAATAAACATTTTGTATTACAAATATTTGTACACACTTTTTCCTTTCTAATAAATTTCAAACTAATAGCAAAAGCACAAGGTGGCTCTAATTTAATTACCAGGGATTCTACATATTATGTAGATGGAGAATACCAATAAAAAAAATGGGCGTAATAGATAAATTAACACACGTTTATATCATTCAAATATAAACTATAATTGAGTGTCAGTAACTTCCAATCATAATTCAATATTTTTTGTTCAAATACAACATAAGTTTTTGCTTGCAAAAACTTCTGGATCATATTTTTAACAAATTCTAAAGATCTAACAGACATAAATTGGAAAAATTTTATAAATTTTAACAAGTACAATCTTCTATAAAAGCAAACATGGTACATACTAAAATACAAAATAAGAATTCAAAAAACAAAAATAAAAGGCGTTGTATTGAAAAAGAAACTTTTCATTCGAATTTTAGTTAAGGGTTTAGGTTTTCTTTAAAAAACTGAGAAACGTAATACTTTACATATAATTATCACATCAAAGTTTTAAAAAAAATTTTAACAATTTACATGCTAAAACACAAAATAAGAAATCAAAAAACAAAAATAAAACGCGTTGTATTAAAAAAGGAAATTTTCATTCGAAATTCGAAACTACTTCCGCCTTTTAGTTGAGGATTTGGATTTTCTTTAAAAAAGTATTTCGATAACGAAGCAATCATTAGCCTTCTTTCTTATCACCAGTCAATTTTAAGTAGGTAAAACTAAAAACGTAATACTTTACATAGGGTGATATAATTATCATATCGGTTTTAAAAAATAATATAACCAGTACAGTCTTCTACAAAAACAAACATGATACATGCTAAAACACAATATAAGAATTCAAAAACCAAAAATAAAACGCGTTGTATTAAAGAAGAAAATTTCACTCATAATTCGAAACTGCTTCCACCATTTTAGTTAAGGATTTGGATTTTCTTTAAAAAAGTATTTCGATGACAAAGCAATAATAGCCTTCCTTATGATCATAAGTCCACGTTAAGTGAGTTAAACTAATAATAATATCAAAGTTTTACAAAAAAATTCGATTTTCTTATTACGCTTTTCATTTTCTCTGATTTACATAATTTATTTTGAAATTTGGAAATTACACAAAAAAATAATATTTGATTCCTTACCAACTACTTTATTCAGACTATATTTTACCAATAAATAAAAATATTTTGTGACTTTTACTAGTTAATAAATCAATATTAATTAATTTATTTAAATGTATAAACGCTTTTATTTTTCCTTCGCAATTTTAATTTTTTCTTTCTTCATTCATTAATTTTTAATACTGAATGTTATTATTACAAATTTTCTTGTTTAAATAAATTTTCGTAAATTGTCTTTACGCCTTACAATAGAATAAAAAGATTATTACATAGCGATTTAATTCCAATTTACGCTTTAAAAAACATTAATTAAAATTTGTGTTTAAAACTTTTAAAAATAATTTAAATAAATGAATTTTATTTACGCATTTGTTATCTGTCCAATAATTAAATGCATTTAATGATAACTATAAAAAAAAATACTTAAATCGAAACTCCCTTTCAAACAAAACAAAAATAATTTTTAAAAATCGACTCTTCAGATTTAAAAAAATAACTTTTATAGAACGAAAATGAACGTATAAGGAAAAAATATACAAACATCACTTACCCGCTCTTTTCAAAATCTGCCCGATCATATGTGCACAAATTGATGGTAAGTCGCAAGAGCAAGAAAATACCACTCTGAGATACGTAAGAGTGGGGGTGATCCACTTATATGGGTCTATTTCAAGGTGACGAAAATGCAGGAAATACTATTGTGTGTACTTATTGCAAAATATCGTGCTGCTTATTTATATTTACCTGTAAGTTTTAAAACAGACATGCGTTACGTATACACGCGCGTACAGTATTTGTTTAAAGAAAACGAAAAAACATATTTTGCAATACCTTATACTTTCATTGCCACTTTACTCGAGCCCGTACAAGACTAATTGACATTGTAACAATAAATATAGTTCAATTAATTGAGCAATAATGCTAATCAATTGTGTTGCAACAATATAATATAATTCATTAATAATATTTATGAGTAGAATAAAAGCTGAACGCGATCAGCTAAGATGATTTCAATTAAGATATAAAATACAAAGGGTACTAGGAAAGTTTTGCAATACAGCTTTGTTTATTTAATTTTTTCAAAGTAATTTCCTCTACACTCAATACACCTCCCCATCTTCCGAAACGAATCTTTAAACCAGTTCTACCAAGTTTCACTAGGGAGTAAAGCACACTCGTTGTCCCAAGCCCGCAGAAGGTCTTCATTACTGGAAAACCGCCTCCCTTTTAGCTTCATTTTCACATGCGGGATCTGGACTGTAAGGAGGGTGCTCGAGAAGTTTCAATCCTGTCGTGGTCAAATATTCGGTGCAGGCTTTGGCGCGGTGAGCTGGAGCATTATCGTGATGGAGGAATCAGGTGTCCATTCTTGACTTTGGCCGCAGGTTCTTCATAGATCCAATGACTTTAGGCAGGCACTGTTCAGTATACCACTTAGCTGTGGCTGTCTTCTATGTGTCCAAACCGGCAGATGGCTCTTCATTCAATGTTTTGCCCGGTCAAATATTCAATTGTATGAACCGACCTGTGAGAGCTCGCATTGTCATGGTGGAGAATGATCTGTCGTTTTCGGTTTGTTTTCCTTATTTCTTCAAGAACTTTTAGCAAACAAATAGTTGTATGCCATTCGGAATTGACCGTTCTACAACTCTCTAAAGGCACGGTTGTAACGTGACCGGTTTTTTCGAAAAAACAGGCGACCATTTGTTTTGATGTGCTTAGAGTGCGAACAACTTTTGTTGGTTTTGGCTCATCTTGGAATACCCACACAGTCGACTGCTGTTTCCTATCGGGCTCGTACGTATAGATCCAAGATTCATCACCTGTGACAACTACATAAATGTTCTTTGAAGCACCGCCATTGTATTTTTGTCCATTTCCATTTTATCCTTTTTTGAGCGGTCGTCAAATTATGTGGTACCCAACGTGAACATAGCTTCTTAACGGCTAAATGTTCATGCAAGATCTTATGCACGCTGGTGTTACTAATACCTAAAGATGCCTCGATCTCACGGTTTGTCACATGACGATCTTGCACTATCAATTCAGACACTGCATTAATGCTTTCCGACACAACAACATTTGTAGAACGACATTCACGAAATTCATCGTCCAAGGAATGCCGTCCAAGCTTAAATTTATTATACTAACGATATATTGTAGTTTTCGATGGTACTTCATCACCACATAAAGAATTCAGCTAGTCAATTCATTCTTGTTGAAATAATCCACGCCAAAAAATATGAAAAATATTGCACGAAAATTTTTCAAGTTACTGTCAACAATAGAAATAGCGACCGGATAATAAATCTGTCAAGGTAAATATATTGCCAAAATCACAAACTTCACGATGCAATCATCAAATCGGAGGCAACACTAACAGTGTTGCCAGATCCCGAAATATAAACGGCTACCCTCGTATATCATACTTAATCATGTTGTAATTAGCAATCGATTAGTTATAATAATGCGAGAAACCAAGGCCGCAGCAGAGAGTTTATGCTATAACCCCGTTCCATTTAAGTTCATCCCTAAATTTCACGATAAAGAAAATGCAAATATGCCAAAATAGCAACCACAAACAAAGTGTACATTATTTAATTTAACACGATATTCATTATTGTGTATTTAAAGTAGACGATTGAGCTCATAATGCATGAGTTCACAATAAACTTAAATTTTACTTTCATCTATACAAATATTGCTCTCACACCTCTTTTCTAAAATTTCCATAAGCACGAATTCCAGCGTATCCTTTTGTCAACGTATTTACGTAATTGTAAAGCAATAGTTTCTTATCATTGTTATTTTAATTTCATTGTGAACTTATTTTAACCTTTCCTCTAGCGCTTTATTATTTTAATATTGTATCTTATGCATACGTAACTAAGTGCGTACATTCACACATACGGAAGGTGACTTTTTTTCTCTGGACGACTTATTTTAAATAAATGAAAGCATGCACTTTTCATTTATGCTTTCACATAATGGTCATGATCGAAGAGCAGGTATTATACAACCAAGTAAATTAAAATGATAAATACACACTGTATTTTAATATAAGGGTGACGGGTTTATACACGTTTAAATGAACTGGTTTTAATGTAAAAACGTTTCGCGTTTAATTTCACTTATTAATCACAAAGATTCATTTACTAAACTGATCCAGTTAATGAAAATGATTTTTGAGAAATCTAAAAGTTTCTATCATACAGAGTTAGGAGAAAGTTCACGATTATTTCCAACAATTTTGTTTTCATTTTAATATAAATATGTGGAAAAAATTAATTGTTCAACTTCTTTTGCATTCGATTTAACGGGATATATATTATGTTTTTGGATAGAATTTCTGGTCATTTGATAGATTAAGCTATACTATTTCAGCAATGTAAAGGGTTTTCCAATAGGGACTTGACAACTTTTAATTCAATTTGTGAACGCACCCTTTCACTAATCATCGAACTGTCAGTGTCAATTTATTCAGTAAACTTAACATTTTCATCACGGTAAAGTACATGAACGAACGTCTGCAAATTATAAAAATTTACTACAGAAATTCGGAGTCGGTGACCGCTACTTTAAGAGCGTTAACTCCGATTTTCGGTCGTAATTCTCGCCCTAGTAGACAGGCAGTAACAAGTTTAGCGCAAAAATTTGAGTCTACATATTCGTTGTGTGATGTTGTCGTGCCAGTGATACAACGGGTTGGTCGAAGTGACGAAAATATCCCTGCCGTTGAAACGTCCGTAGCAAATGATCCAAATCAGTCAATTCCACGGCGTTCTCAAGAGTTGGGCATCGCCCAGACCACTTTATGGCGAATTTTGCGTAAGGATGTTGGTTTACACCCATACAAGATCAAGCTGACTCAAGAATTGAAGCCGATGGCCCATTTGAAGCGACGTACGTTCTCCGATTGGGCTCTGGAAAAGATGCGCCAAGATGATCAATTTCATCGCAAAACTATTTTCAGTGACGAAGCTCATTTTTGGCTCAATGGGTTCGTCAATAAGCAAAATATGCGTTATTGGTCGGGTGAAAATCCACATGTGCTTCATGAAACACCACTTCATCCACAAAAAAATAACTGTTTGGTGCGGTTTGCATGCCGGCGGCGTCATAGGACCATATTTTTTCGTCGACGATAATGATCGTCACGTTACTGTGAATGGTAATTATTATCGCGCCATGATTACCGATTATTTTTGGCCCGAATTGGAAGATATGGACTTGGACAACATGTGTTGTCACACAGCACACGTTACAATCGATTTATTGAAGAGTAAGTTTGATGAGCGTGTTATCTCAAGAAATTGACCAGTCGATTGGCCGCCTCGTTCGTGCGATTAACGCCTCTAGACTTTTTTCTTTGGGGCTACGTCAAGTCATTGGTCTATGCCAACAAGCCGACAACGTTGGAAGAGCTCAGAGCCAACATTGAACGCGAAATAGCAGCCGTTTCGGCCGAATTGTGTGGTCGAGTCATCGAAAATTGGGTCCAACGAATCGACTGCTGCAAACGTGCCCGCGGTGGCCATATGAACGAAGTCGAGTTCCATTCATAAATGTTTTGATTGTACTTCAACCCGATAATAAAGTTTTTGAAATATCTCAAATGGTCTGCATTTTATTTTGAAAAAAAGTTATCAAGTCCTTATTTGAAAACCCTTTATTTAGATAATTTATTGCCTACATTTCAAACAGAATCCAAGCAACCTCTAGATGCAATTTTAAATGTTGTATTCGAATAGCATCTGGAATAGCGCAGGGCTCCTACTTAGGTCCACTTTTATTTTGAATTTATATTACACACTGTACAATAGGTACTACAAAAAAAGATTTACGATATACACGGAAATATATCTGCTGAATTCATGTACGGTGGTCTTTGTAACATTCGGAGCATGTCTGATTCATAACAGTACAAAAACACACTATTTTCCAAAGGTAAATTTGTATTCTTGGAAATATAGTAATGCGGGTAATACACGAATAATTCTTTTCTTTGATTTTATTTATTTCTTACAATTATATTCTTTAATAATTAAATAGAATTCCAAATTAATTTATAAAATAACTTAATTAACAAATGAAGTTTTTGTATAAATGTAATGATATAATTGTTTAGATCTAAAGTTTATATTAATGATAATATTAATATTGCATGCGATCTACTGCTATGATGATTGATATAAAAAGTTTTGCACCAAATCATCATATTATCTTAGGCTTTTAAATTAGTAGAATAATTTTGGCTATGACTAATACAAAGGGTACTAGGAAAGTTTTGTAATACAGCTTTGTTTATTTAATTTTTTCAAAGTAATTTCTTCTACACTCAATACGCCTCTCCATCCTCCGAAACCAATATTTAAACAAGTTCTGCCAAGTTTCACTAGGGAGTAAAGCACACACATTGTCCCAAGCCCGCAGAAGGTCCTCATTACTGGAAAACCGCCTCCCTTTTAGCTTCATTTTCACATGTGGGAACAGTGCAAAGTCGCAGGGAACAAGATCTGGACTGTAGGGAGAGTGCTCGAGAAGTTTCAATCCTATCGTGGTCAAATATTCGGTGCAGGCTTTGGCGCGGTGAGCTGGAGCATTATCGTGATGGAGGAACCAGGTGTCCATTCTTGACTTTGGTCGCAGGTTCTTCATAGATCCAATGACTTTAGGCAGGCACTGTTCAGTATACCACTTAGCTGAGACTGTCTTCTGTGTGTCCTAAACGACGCGTTCCACAATTCCACTCGATTTGAAAAATACAGCTATCATTTTCTTCTTTACAGATCGGGATTTTCTGACAACTACCGGTGTGTCCTGATCATCAAAGACTAAAGACACTTTATTTTGAGCTTTGGTCGGCACATCGTAATAGTACAGTCAAGTCTCGATAAGCTATTGAGAGAAATTGTATTTTCATTTTAAATCAATTTACATATATAAGTAGCTACTTTATTGAACTCCGACTGTGTCCCAAATAAACAAATAAATAAGTATTTTTATATAAAAGCTCGGGAATTTGCTCATTCAATAAATGTTCCGAAGCAATTCTTAGACATTTAATAGAATGTTGTTTTGGTTGTCCATGGTCGTCCTCCGGATTGCAATGTCATCGTAGTCTTCCTTTCGTCGAATCTATGAAAACAGAAAATAATCACTTCCACCCAAATCAGACGAATCTTGAGAGTGATTTGATAAAATTGATTAGAAGCAATGTGTGCTAATACATTAGCGTGCAAAAATATTAATTTTCATTTTTTCTGACGTTGCTGTCATATTAATAATCTATTTACTTGAAACGAATTCTTTGAGAATAATTGCTTTGAATCCTAGAAACAAATCAATATTATTTGTACTTTTAACTTCTGCAGACTACTTTTGTTTGAGATTTCCTTCTTCCAATTCACTAACGAATCACAAATAGTTTTTTCTATCTAATAATAACCTTTGCAGTACAGAATTCATTCTGTTCTTGATGTTTTTTTTTATGAATATGTTCTACGTGCATAATGTAAAATATATTTAAAGTGCTTTCACGATTTATTATTCGTACCTTGTTTCATTTATACTGAAATTGTTCATTATTTTCCTTTATCATTTAAGAGTAACTGGAGTGAATACCATTCCAAAAAGCTAGTGAAATAACCTTATCCACATTGATCCTCCACAATTCAACATATACTGCATCATCACATAATAAAAAAACTAAAATGTGGAGAAAGCAACAAAATTACAAGATAATCTATATAATTTAATAAAGGCTATATTAAACAAAATTTATTTAAAAAAATTTATTTGTAATGTTTCGAGTTTTACAGCACACATACACAATCTAACAGTTCCAATATGAATTTATTTCTGTTTGCACCATAAAACATGAAAGAAACATTTGTCAGTTCAAACATATGTAATTTAATAAACACTAGACTGTCTTTTATGCAAGAGGAAGATGAAATACACATGTACAACAGTAAAATAATGAATAATCATTGCCTTCCTCTCTCGTCCAACCCAAAAATGTATTGAACGACAAAACGACACATTCTTTTAACATGTATAACAGTATAGATACCCTTATCATTAAAAGTTTAATTAAATATGTTTAAAGACACTAATTTGATCAAAGTCAATAACAAAAATTTTATAAAACAAAAAACCTCTTAGTCTTAAATACAAAAATATATTTAACAAATATTACGTACCAACCAAATAATAAAATAAAAACATATCTACAATTAATGGTTCATTCTTTTCATTCGTCTTTCCATTTTCTTTTGTTTCTTGTCATTAACTTCTGATTCTGGTTGTCCTGGTTGGAAGAAATAGGGTGCTAAAATATTTTTCCACAAGATCCAAAAACCTCTAATCGGTGCTAATAACCATAGCAGCCAAAAATAATTTGAAATAATGGCTGAAGAAATTTGACAAGCTGCAGTTAATATTATTATATCTTTTATATGTCTAAAATAATGAATAGCTTATTTAAAAAAATTTAAAGTATTATAATACTAACTCTGCTATCCCACCTTCCATATTTAAATCAACACCACTATCGAATAACTGACCTGAATCTGTATATTTAGGTTTTGCCATATATATCATAAATTGATAAGACCCTATATAGATAAAACATGAAAACAAATACAAAAGCTGTAAAATATATAATTAAAATTTGAAGAAACTGGAAATGTTGAACTACTTGCTATACTAATAGTTGAATTATAAAAGACTAGTATTATTAATGAAAGAGCATTCGAAAATATTGCCATGTTTCTGTAGAAATTAAGTGTGGCTACATTTTCTTCTACAATTTGTTTAGCACCCTTGGTACCCTGTTTTCCTTTCTGCTGAGGCTAAAATTATTGATAATTTTAAAAAATATTGTGAAAAAAATAATAAAAATTAAATAAATAATTTGGGATCACTTACTGCCATTCTTAAAATTAAGAGTTTAATTGATTTTCCTAAATATTTTAATTACTAATTTTCATATGTAACTATATAACCTCCACGTTGTAATATTTAAATCCGTTGCTGTCATGTCGTAGATAAATTAGATTTCTACATCATTATTATAAGATTACCATTGATTAGTAAATAAGATAAAATAATTCTAATGTATTTGTAGAAATTAATGTTAGTAGGATTTTAGAATTAATATTTAAATCTAATTTCTTATAGTATAATAATCATACGTCACTTCTAAACTAAAAAGTAATGCTTGTTGCCTACTTTCTTTTCTCATAAATTACAGGTTTCGTTAATAATATGTATGTACTTTAGGTAATTTTATATCTATTCTATGACAACAACCTGTCAATTAATCACCTGTATTCTACTGTCAGTTTCATTTTATAGGCTTCGGTAATTTGTAGTCCTATCTGCGTTTCTTGACTTTAAATTTATTTTGTATTTAGACGGTTAATTTTGCAGCTAAGATGAATGATAACACTTGGAAATATAACTTCAGTATTCCTTCATTATTAATAAAGTAGAAATTATAACCTGTTAATATGTAAAATTTAACAAAAACACGTTGAAATTATACGACAACGCGAAAATGTAACTGATTAATTCATTTGAAATATGATGGAATACGAATACAGTGTTTTTCGAAAAGAAATAGATTTACACAACAAATGTTGTGGCGGAATGTTTTGGTGTATCCGAGATATTTGTGGTATAATTTGTGCAATTTTAACATGGTTACTTATTTTATACGCCGAATTTGTTGTTATGTCCGTTATTCTTATTCCAAGTCCGTATCCTGTTTATAGTATAATAAATATGATATTATTTCAAACACTTGCTTTTATGGCATTCGCATCACATCTCCGAACAATGTTTACAGATCCTGTAAGTCTATATATGAGAATTTTTTAAGCCCGCTTAGTTTTATACATTTACAGGGTGCAGTACCGAAAGGTAACGCTACAAAAGAAATGATCCAACAAATGGGCTTTCGTAAAGAACAAGTTATATTTAAATGCCCCAAATGTTGTAGTATTAAACCTGAGAGAGCTCATCACTGCTCTGTGTGTCAAAGGTAAGTGCTAAATAATTAGGAATTTATCAAAATTTAAATTTATAAGAAGTATTTTAATATTGGAAATGTTTATTCATCAGTGCTAGTATTCTCTTTTACCATTTACATATTCCTTGATTTCATAATCAACCGAATGAATCACTAAAATTTACTCAATTACTTTTTTCACGTTGCAAAGCAATACACAAAAATGTATTTCATATTTGTATTCTTTTCATAATTATTTCAAATTTTCTCTCTTATTATATCTTAATTGCTTAATTTCATAGCACACAAGATTGTAAATTATAATTATCTGGAATTTATAATTTGAACATTAAAATTTCATATGTAATTTTCTTGTATGAAACCTGAGTGAGATCGCATGTTTTACTAATGGAAAGTGTAATTAAATAAGTTAATTATGTAGGTACAAAGCCTCAGTTATTCATGCTGTCCAAAAAGCTTTCCAGTTTCACACTTCCCCAATAAAATTTGTTTGTAGCAGAATTATTTCAAGTATATACAATATTCTTTTAAAAGGCAAGAATAATGAAGTATATTTTATAAAACTTACTTTATATTGATTTTATTTAATAATGCGCTATACCTAAAGTACAATTGGTAAAATTGTTTTCATTTTGACTATTTTTGCAAAGTATCATAACTAGAAGTAGAAGGTTTTATTCCACAAGTCCAAATGCGAGTTAATCGTTAGATTAAAGAGCAAATCGGCTGTTGCGAATGGAGTAAGGTGTGATTTTTATCATTAAAACTTCTCAGGTTTCGTTTTTAAGTTCTTTTCTCTACAAGATATTTATAAAGAATATTTATATTGCATTTTAATCCAAATTCTCTTTATCCAAGAATGATTTTAATTGGTATACTAAAATTAGTTACATTCATCACCATTTGATGCAATAAGTTGTCCTGATTTAGTCGGTTCAAAGCTCTAAGTTCGAGTTTCTGGGTTACTTCGAACATCGATGACATTTTTACAGCCCCAGCATCACTCAGGTTATTGAAAAAAGAATAACTCTGGGGTAATAATGGGTGGGGTCGATGCATCTTGTCAATTTCATTACCAAGCTGTTACAAGCTCATAAACTTTCAAGGTGCGATACGGGTATCTATAATGTAGTTAGGTTTAAATAATTTTTTACGTAATTTCATCATATTCAAAATGTAATCTAATTTATTATATCTGGCTCGTTTCTACGAGAATTGTCGAAGACGCAGTTTCAGTCCGGGAGCCAAGATGAAGTAATTTATTTCTATATTTACGACATCACATAAATGCAATACTTAAACATTGTTCAAAATATTGGACACACATTTCGCGCATCGTTTGATAAGTATATGAAAAAGAAAATTTACTAAAAATTTATGCACTTGACTAGTTCGCCAGGACAATATGCTACAGTTTTTTCAAAAAAAAAAAGGTAAATCATTTGACCTAGATTACTTCTTGAAATTTCATTCTGGATATTCCAGTTGACAGACTGGCTGCATGCCCAAAATGAAGTTTCAAATCGAAAACTGAGAGAAAATCACGTTTCTCTATGCTAATATGTTATATAACTTCATTTGATTATTTTACTTTTCGAAATAGGGTTTCATGCCTTGTGTTACTAAACATATAATGCTCTTTCGAGTATTGCTGCGTGTATAGTGTCTAGTAACTAATAACGGATTCTGAAAAGCTTGTTTCTATGAACAGTAATAGATTCATTTCTACAAGGACCACTCAGTTAAACCAAACAAAATTTATTTTATTCTAATGTTTATCATATTATCGATATTCTTCGGAAAGGTCGCGTCATTATTATCATATTACAAAGAATAAATAGCTTTTACGATCTATAGCAGCGTTTCTCAAACGTTGGCTATCGCCGAATTTTTTTATGGGTCGCGTAACGATAGACAAATTAAATAAGCATTAGTTTAACATTTTATTAGATCGCTATTTGGGTCGTGATGCCACTACAAACAAACTTATTGGGTCTTTGTGTAGAAAGGTTGAGAAACGCTGATCTAGGGCACTCAAGTTTTTGTTGGGATGAAACATCTCGATGTTAATTTTAAATATACCAATCAAATAATGCCTTAAAATATTTATTTTGGGTTTAAAAGTTAAAGATGTAATTTACTTCTATTGAAGAAAATTGATGTTAGCAATTTTAGCTGTAAAATGTATTTTCTCACACGTTACACAGTCTTAAATATTAAATTCTCATTGAATTCTTATTCTTTATCAATTCACTTATTTCTAATCGATATGGGGTGTTAGATTTTATTTCTGCTTTGTATCCATTTACTTTTTCCTGTTGTTGGTTACATCTATCTCTTCTATTGTTTCCTCTCTTAGTACCTACCAAAAAAAAATTTTTTATCAAAATAATTAACCGTACGGCATCTGAAATGGTATTTTATAAAGTTGTTAAAATACAGATTATATTATCGATGTATATATCTATGTTTATATATAACTGTTTCACATTAATAGGCTAATTTTGAGAATCGCAAATCATGTGACAAACATGACGATAACGAGTGCTAAGTGTAGTGTGAAGATAATTATCAAATCGATATTTACTATAAAGATAACCGAATATCTGCTAACAAAATTCTTTACTTCATTTTTTCCACTTGTTAGACAAAAATCTAAGTACGAAAATACATGTGTGCGTTATTGTGAAATATTTCGAAAATTTTTTGGATACTTTTTAACAATTTAACGTACGATCATGTGCACAAAAATAGCAATGGTCTTAAATTTGCTGAAATATCAATTTATACGTTAAATAAAAGAAATTCAAATTTACCGAACTCTATTCCAACATGTTACATAACTATAGCAATAAATAAATAGGTTTCTTAATACCAAAGAGAAAATAAAACTGTTTATATTCGAGGATAAACAAAATAATTATGCATTAAAATAGCAGTCATGCCGAACTATTAACCAAATGTCATTTTTACTTAGTTAATTGTATTGAAACACTTAATATTTTGTTGCTTGACCTTCATTGTTTATCACCTCTTGACACCTGTGGGGCAACGAGATCACCAGTTGCTTACATGTTTCTGCTAAAATTGATCGTTATTAGGCTTGGCATATTCTCCTCAAATAGTCAATATTTTGCGGCTTAGCAGCAGATATAGTCTTTTTCTACTGCACTCATAAATTTTCAATGGGGTTTAAATCTGGCGATTGTACCGGCCAACCCAAAACGCGAACGTTATTATCTCGAAATCATGTTTTCGCTTTACGAAACACATGCTTCAGATCGTTATCCTGTATATACAACCATCTTAATGGTATTTCTTCGTCTACATATGGTAGAAGCACAGTTTGTAATACGGTAAGGGTGTACGCCATACCACGAAAAACATCCCCACAGCATGATGCTCGAGCCTCCGAATTTTACCTTCTTTTTGGTGTACTGGGGTTGAAATGCTGTTAATGGTGGGCTTCGTACGTGTTGTTGGTAGGCACCGGAATTAAATAAAACTATTTTCGATTCATCGGACCACAGTACATTACGTCACTTTTTTTCGTCGCATTGTACGTATGCCTTTTATTTAATAATGGTACTTTCCTAGGCTTTCTTGCACGCAATTTTCCGCGAATCAATCTTCGTCTAATAGTAAAGGTGCTAATGCAAAAGAGTAACTCACTTTTAATTGCAGTTGCACTTATGAACGGTGTCTTCTTTGTACAAATTATAATGTTTCTCTATTCTCTAGGGCTAGTTTTCCTTTTTCCACCACGATTTTCTTTCACTTTTCTCCAGTTCTTAGCGTCTGTAATCATTTTCTCAAAACATGGGAGCGTATTTTATATAAACTTGTAGTTTTTGCCTCCATTAAGTAGATCGAGTATAATTGTTCTTTTTTCCGAAGAACAATGTTTTGCTCGACCCATATTACAGCAGAAATGGATTATTAAGAAATCGTTGAATTATTCTACAATAGGCAGAACTTTATAGGTTTGCATTTAGTGCCGGCAGCTATGGTACTACTATTTTATTGCATGGGCAAATCACAGCGCATGACTAGAAAACTCAGTTATTCCCCTTCATATACATATTTGGTACCGGAAACTATATACATATATTCAGGGATTTTAAATAATTTCAATATAACTACATCAGAATTGTCCGTTGTAAATGTTATTTACAAGTATTAATTTAGACCCGGTATTTTCGTGCACACGACTCTATTTCACAATAATATAATTGTCATGGGTGATTTCAATATTACGCACTTCAATAATGGTTTCATCACTGATACTCGCAGGCGTCTATTGATGAACTACATGAAGAAATTTAACAATTTTCTTAATTCTGATAAGGGTTTACTAGATTTAGTAGTATCTGATCTTAAACCCAGTATCCTTAGATACGAAGACCCTTTGGTACGGGAGGATTCTGCTCATCATACTGCTCTTAGTTTTGACATAATACTAAAAATTACCGTCTCTTTTAACTTCTCAGCTAATTCTCAACAGAAAGTATATAATTTCAGAAAAGCTAATTTCGCTAGACTATATGTTGCTATGACTGTGATTGACTGAACTTTATATAAAAAACATCAAGAAAAGGCTTTTCACAGAGAAAGCAAAATAGGGATTATAAATACAGAAAACACCGAGAATACCATCACAAACAACAACAAACCAAAATTCATTGGCTGTACCATATGTACCATACCTATCAATAACTCAAACAAACTCTTTAGAAGATACTACATTAAAATAGCCCACAAACCGAAAAATACAAACATGTTTTGTTTTATCAAAATTAAATATGAAATACCCGAAGAAAACAAACGTACAGTATATATAAAATATAACGCCAATCTTGTGAAGGCACATACGTAGGATAAACAAAACAATGTCTGCGTAAAAGAATCTACGAAGACAAATACAGTCTAACCAGTAATAAAGTAAATGCATCAACCTTATCTAAATATGCTTTAGAGAGAAAACATAAATTCAACTTCGACAGCACCGAAGTCATCAAAAGCAATTACAATAAACGTATAATTAAAGTAATAAAAGTTAAAAAAAAAACCAAAATACAATAACTAATAATAAATATTAATAAATAATAAATAATAATAAATAAATGATAGAAGAGACATTATCAGTGTTAATGACATTTATAATAACTTGATTTCTTAGAAAATAAATTGTCTTTATCTCGCTGTATAAAGCATTCGACAACATGAATTTACAAACAGATACGTGGGCAAGGTGAAAAGTTCTCGGCCTGAGAGATGGCGTTACAATTAACAGAAATTTATGTTTCCTGTGTGGCTGCATGTGTCTTTAGTTCATATGAAAACTTTCAACTTGTTCTCTTAAGTAGGTTGTTTGCAAGAATTTTTGTAGTAGGCGTCGTGCGTGTTATTTTTTTAAATGGATAAACTTGAATATCGTGCTCTTTGTTTTGGATGGTTTAATCCCTATGGAAATTCATCCGAAGTTAACAAAAGTGTACGGGGACTCCTTCGATGCCAACCGTTAAAAAGTGGGCAGCTGAATTTAAACGTGGTCGTACGTCCCTCGAAGATGACCCACGTGAAGGACGGCCAAAAACCGCAGCTACACCAGAAATCATCGAAAAAGTACATGATATTGTATTGGACGATAGGCGAGTGAAAGTGAGTGAGATAGCTGAGGCTGTGGGGATATCGGAAGAAAGGGTGCGAAACATTTTGCACAAAGAATTAGAGATGAGAAAGCTCTGCGCAAGATGGGTGCCGCATTTGCTGAATGTCGATCAAAAGCAAATGCGCAAACTATTTTCGGAGCATTCTCTGGACCGATTTAACAAGTATACGACCGATTTCGTGCGACGATTTGTTACCATGGATGAGACATGAGTCCACCACTACACGCCAGAAACGAAATAGCAGTTGAAGCAGTGGGTGGAAGCCGGTGGTTCAGCGCCAAAGAAAGCAAAGTCGATCGCATCTATCGGAAAAGTCATGGCCGGCGTGTTTTGGAATGCAATAGGAATCTTGTTAATTGATTACCTTGAAAAAGGCAGAACAATTATAGGCGCATATTACTCTAACTTCTTGGATGCCAAAATTCGCGAGAAGAGGCCTGGTTTGAAGAAGAAAAAAATCATTTTTCATCAGGACAACGCACCCGCACACAAGGGTGCGTTGGCGATGGGTACGATTTGCTCGGCCATCCTCCCTATTCTACTGATTTGCCACCCTCAGACTTCCATCTATTCCCAAATTTGAAAAATTTGTTTCTGGAAAGCGATTCACATCCAACGAAGAAGTTGAAAGGACCGTAGAAGAATATTTTGACAGCCTTCTAGACTCTCACTTCCGGAAGGAATATTGATGTTAGGAAAACGCTGGACCAAGTGTGTTGAACTCAAGGGAGATTATGTAGAAAAATAAAATCATTTTTAAAATTTAAATCACAGTCTTTCATTGTCAGCCCGAGAACTTTTCACCTTGCCCACGTACACTACCTGCCATGAGACAGAGTAAAGAAAATACAGATGTGTAGAAACATTCACAGAGTTCAAGTTTTCAGACAAATACACACGTTAAAAGGTTGTTAATTTTAAAAATGCTTGTGATTATAAATTTTACAATATTAAGTAGGGAAAAATATATATACCAAAATGTAAGTAAGCACTCGTAAATATTTATGTGTAAAAAAAACTATTATTCACAAACAAAAAAATGTATCTATAGAAAATATTGCAAGTTAAAAAAATAAATAACTTGAAAAAGGAGGACCACTTCCTAGAAAACGTTAGTAAAAATTAAGAATTTTATTATCCCAATAGTCGAAATACCCGATCGATTTTTTTATTTTATAAACCATTTACTTATCTTCTATCATATCTGGTATTACGGTACTCGTTAAAAAGAGTATTGTCCATTTCCGGCAAAAAAAGGATAGGCTTGCAATTTAAAAAATTAGCTGATGACGGCGTATCATGCAAGGTGGTGATAAATGAAATTATTTTTCGCCAATAGTTTACCCGCAAGAAAAAATAAAAATCGATCTTTCTGAGCACTTTTGTCAAACGTTATTTAAAAAACGTACGAATTTTATTCGAGACTTTTTTCAGATACAATATTATTTTATGTTGCACTCCCGAGGGTCAGAAGGAAGGTACTTATCCATCATAAAGTCGGTCTTTAATTTATAGCCGACCGTTCTACAGTAAAGATAAAATGTTCTTAGATTAAAATAAACTCCCTTGTGTTATATGTGTCAACCTTTGTCGCCCATTTAACTTTATTTTACGAGACAAGTTCATTAAATTTTCATTAAAAACGAAAATTTATTATCAGTGCGAAATTATACAGAAGGAAGTTGTTGCCATTAAATGGTATTATAAAAGAAAATATTTTTGGTTGAGTTTCATGCTAATATCGTGAAAACCAGGCGACAGACCTTGATAAAACGTAAATAATTACAACAACGTCGATTATCTAATCGATTCATTGATTTATAAGTGGAAGAACCTATCGCGCTGGCCACTTTGAAAACAACTTTAGGAATTCGTAAAATGTAAGGGTCTTATTAAAACACTTATGGTAAACTACTAAAGCGAATTAGAAAAACTCTTGAGTCCAGTTAAATAGAATGACTCAGAATCAGTCTGGAAAATGAAAATTAAAATTTATTCTTATAATTTTACCTACAGAAACTATTCTTTTTTAGCAGTTACCTTATTGTAAATAAATCGCCGACAGAAAAGCAACAGAATCCAAAACAATTCCATACACTTTTACTGATCATCGTCCCTGTTTTACTGCAGTCATAAAGTATTGATCATGCAATCGATCTTTTGCCAACTTGCACACAAACGCAGGCCTTTTTAATCAAAAAATCCCATATTTGAGCTTGTCTAGTATAAAAAACATTCCAATTTCTATGTTGGCCCCAGTTTGAACATTTTCGTTTATGTTACGTAAGTAAATTGTAGCTCTGACTTTTGCATATCTGTTGCAATTTTCGGTACTATTTTCTTCCTATTTCGTCTACTTGTTGTTAAAATAACACAGTCGACTAGTCGTCTACCACTTTTGTAATGCTAGAGCTCCGATTTTTTTTAAATTTATTACTTTTACGGCATAAACTAATTTTAGATTTTTTAGCTAATGACTCTATTACCTACAATTTTACTTAAACCATTTTAGTGTTTATTAATAGTCAACGTTCATGCGCTGATTATAAATAAACACATACTCATGTGTTAACTGATAGTTTGGATTTTTTGAGCATTTTCTGAAAAAAACGGACAATCTTGTTTACCTTATGAACACAAGATAACAACTAATAAACAACAGAAACAAACATATTACAAATTCTGTTTTATTATCATAGTTCAAATTAATGCTTGTATCAAAACATAATCCTTTTATAGGATTTCTTGTCAGCCACATTAGAATACCAACCATATCCCAGAATTTTATGACCACCTTGTTACCTTTGTTCCAAATAAATCATTTTCTCAAATAAAATTATAATCATTTATTAGAATGATTTTAGTCTGAATTTTCTCGATTTAAATAAATTATAAATAAATTAAAAAAATGAATTGGATAAATACTTTTGAAAGGTTGTATATATGTGTGCTATTTACATGGACGGCACTGTACGTTACTAAATATTATTTCATTCCTAATTTTTAGCGTGATAGAGAATTCGCGTAATCAATGCTTTAATAATACTGCATACTCATCTGCTATAAATAATCAACGCCCTTGACATCAGTACAAGTTCATATATTTCCATATTTTACATTTTCACATTAATTAAAAATTATTCTCAAAGTGAAACTGAAATCACAAATAAAAATTCATTTAATTACATAAGGACCAAGTATAAATATAAATTTGTTTACGTAGTAACAACACCAATTATTGTATTTATTTATAAAAATGTCAATATTTCCGGGATTCCCAACAGAATAGGGATTATTATTCATTGTAGAAAATATAAAGTACTATTAATTTGACTACTTTTATGTTGCTTTAAAAATTAATAATTTTAGCGCTGAAGATTGCCTGGTGCTACCAGCCTATGAAAACGGAACTTTTAAAAAAAAATCAAAAGCTTGCTATTTTGGTAAAATTCATTTATTTTATTCAAAGTAGTCACCTTCGGCTTTAATACAACATTTTGCACGGTCAATTAATATGTGGAATGAATTTTTAAGTTTATCTGTAGGGATGTCCTTCAAGATCGCTGTCGACGCCTTTTTAATGGCTTCGACGTCGACATAACGATATCCTTTCATCGGCAAATGTAGGGGGCCAATCCGGTGAATACGGTGAATGGTTGATGGTTAAAATGCCATTTGTAGTTAGAAAATCAGTGAATAAGCGTCGAGCGATGAGATGGTGCATTATCATGTAACAAACGCCAGCTACCATTTTGACGATATTGAGGGCACACACGACGAATACGAGCCAAAAGCCGCTTCATAACACCAATATAATATACAGCATTGACCGTTTGACTAGTTGGTACAAACTCCTTGTGCACTATGCCTTTCGAATCATAAAAACAAATCAATTTGTCTTCACGTTTGGCTTCTCCAAACGACTTTTTTTCGGTCTTTCTTCGCTTGGATGCTTTCATTCAGTGCTTTGAGGCTTGGTCTCTGGATCATATTGAAAACACCACGTCTCATCACCAGTTACAATAGAATGTCTAAAGTTTTCGTCCTTTTTTGAGTCTTGAATCAAGTTTGTAGAATGTTGAATTCAGTTAGCTTGTGCGGTACAAACCTTGCACAAATCTTTCTCAGTTCCAAATGCTGTGTCAAAATGCGATGAATTAAATCTTTGGAAACATTTAATTTCATTCCCACTTGTCGAAATGAGGATTTCGGTTCAATTCTAATAATAACAATAATCTTTAATGCCCAACAGTTACACAGACCATTTACAGGCCATTTTCAGAATTCTGATAAATTCACATACAAGTTCGATGTTCGTCGACATTTATGTCCGTACGACCGTCTTTAAATAATTTATACCACTCATGCATATTCGTACGTAATAAACACGCATCAATGCCAAATACACACTATTGCTTTATGCGCAATTTCCCTGCTTCTAATCATGCAGATGTCATGATATTTTGATATAACATTTTATTTCTCACAACTTGATGGACGACTTTTACATTTATCTAATTACGCACTGCAGAATCTCATTAACACCTCTCGTACAAGACGTAAAGCGTCCGAAAAACTTGATTTAAGGCAATGTTGATTTGTTTCTACGATTAAAAAGGCATTATCTACAATTAGGAAATTTTATTTTTGAAATTACGAAATGATTGATTGATATAGTATATGAATATTGTTATGCAGGCTATAGGCCACTCGCAAATATGCCCAATTTCATCGTTCGATCACTGTGAAAATTTGTGTACTAAAACACACCCAATTTAACACCCCGTGACTTTCATTTGCCCTGATTTTATTTAACAATGAAAGGAAAACGATACGGCCCTAATGAAAACGTTCAAGCAACAACGATCACGACCCTCTATAGTATCCCAAAAACTGATACACTTTTAATAAATTAATTGACCGTATCAAACATTGCGTCGAAAAGTTGGGGAAGAGTATATTGAATGAAATAAATGATTTGGAATGAAATAAATGATTTGAATGATCATAATTGGCCTGAGTTTTATTTTTATGTTAAAGGTTCGATTTCCTTGTTGATAGAAAGCATATGTTTTTGCATAAAGGGATCCGTTAAAAAAAAATAAAACATTGAGGCAAATATACATAAAAGTATTTATATTTAGATAATACTTTAGACCATGCGATGAGAAATTGATTGTCCTCGCCTCTTCCTAATTGTAACTGCGATCTTGAAAAGAAGCCGTTTCATTAAATTTTTTTCTGAACTTTTCATGTAACGTTACTAATAATATCACTTATAGGTGGACAAATATATAAATAACTTGTAATAACTTGCAGACTTGAATAGGTATTTCATTAGAAAGTAACTGTCTTGAATTATCCGCCGTTTTACACCAATCGATAGTGTGGTTTGAGGTTGGACGTACTTATTGTAGGAGTACAGTAAAGTAATCATGAACTTTATGCAGTGTAAGAACGAGTGACAATCGCAAAAACTTATTATAAAGACTATGGTTCGTACGCTAAAATTTGGATGTAATCATGTGCCAATACCATTAATCATGTACATGCACGTAGTGATTGCTCCGAGAATAATTTTACAACTCCGACTAAAAGCCCGTGAACTTCAAGTTAATGTCATGCCCAGCAACTCAGCATCTAGATGTCTTCTTTGCAGCGAATATTGAAAAAACACCAACAAAATGCAGTTGACGCAGAAACTGAAACATTTGTTGTCTGAATGTTAGTTGACCTTTATTTTTATCAAAATTAAACAAAAGTAACGATGCTCATTTTCACCTCAATGGTTTTGTTAATCCGGATATTGGAAGCTGAAAATCTTTATGTAATTGAGAAAAAACAAATGTATTGGAAAAATGATAGTTTGGTGTGCCTGTTGGATAGGTGATATTATCGGATCGCACTTTTTCGAAAATGCAGATAAAATAACGTTAACTATGGATAACAATCGTTTTCCGGCCTGAATTGAAAGAAATTAATACTGGCAACATGTGATTTCAACAGAATGGTACCACCTGCTATATTGCAGGAGGAATGCTATTTATTGCAAACGTAATTTCCTACTCGCGTAGTTTCCCATTTTAGATCCATACGCTTATCTTTTGGTTTCTTGATAACAATGCAGCTTCCGTTTATAATACCAATGTTATCGATAACGCCTTGTCTCTTCTGAAAATTTTCATATGTTGTGCCAGATTCTTCTTCATTAAGCCCGTGAATATATTATGATTATTAGATCGTTGAGAGTTTTTTTATACATATGAATGCAATATTTCAACCGTATCAAGCAGACGACTGTAAGCCTACCAATATATATATATATATATATATATATATATATATATATATATGCGTTGTTTTGACTTTTAGAACTGACCCGCGTTAATGAGTCCTTAATTGGACTAGGTTTTTATTGAGCTTTCGTGAAACTTACTGCTGCCATCATCAGAAAGTAATTCTTCTATTTGCTGGGAAAGAGAAAAGCACTACTTTTAATTAATTCGCAAGTTATTATTACGTTTATAATTTTGATAATACAAATAAAAACATTACTTTTCTTATTCTATATGACTAAACGCAAAGTCATCAATAAAATATACGATTTATTGATTTTTCTAATCCGTCGCGATACAAGGATGCATTCTCTGTATGCCCGGTATACATTTCACTGTGTGCTACTCTGTTAACATGTCGTGTTGCGGAACTCTAATAATATGTTGAAAAATAAGAGACTTAATCCTTATTTCGACTCTCCTTTCCTCTCAAATTATCCTCGTATATAACTTTCGTAAAACTATGTAGTTCCATTTTCTTTCTGTTTTTAAACTGTTCTATACAGGTTGGTAGAAAAGTTTTGAAAGCGACACCTATTAAGCAGTAGAGGAATCAAAATTCATACGCCATTTTAATATTTCATGTGTCATATGAACACACTAAAAATTTTATCTCGATCTGTCAATTCATACATTGTTAGCAATCCATTTGAATTAGACGTGTCGGTGTATTTTTTAACAATGGAAAAAACTGAATATCGCGCTGTGATAAAAATCTTTGTTTTGAAAGGTTTATCAGCAACAGAGATTCATACAAAAATGGTGAACGTGTTAAAGGAATGTGCTCCTTCATTTCCAACATTACATCGAAGAGTTTTAGAGTTTAAACGTGGTCGTACAAGCGTTGAAGATGAACCACGTAGTGGACGACCAAAAACTACAACAACAGCAGAAATCATTGAGCAAGTACATAATATGGTTAGTGAAGATCCGAATTTGACTAAGCGTGAAATTGCTAATACCATAGGCATCTCAGACGAACTAGTACTCCATATTTTACATGAAGAATTACATATGAAAAAGCTGTTTGGAAAGTTAGTGCCGCATTCGTTAACAATTCAACAAAAACTGGATCGAAAACAAATTGTTCAGCGTAACTTGGTGCGTTTCAAGCGGAATAAAACCGATTTCTTGCGTCGTTTTATAACTATGGATGAGACTACGGTTGGTTGTTCAACTCCAAAAGAAGTGAAGTCAGGACGATCGGCAAAAAAGGTTATGGCATCAGTGTTTTGGGATGCAAAGGGAATTTTATTGATTGATTATCTTGAAAAAAGTAAAACAATTAACTCAGAGTATTATTGTAACCTTTTAGAACAACTAGATGCAAAAATTCGTGAAAAAAGACCTGGTTTAGCAAAAAAAAAAAATAATTTTTCATCAAGACAGTGCGCCTTCACACAAAGGTGTTTTGACGATGGCTAAATTGAATGAATTAAAGTACGAATTGCTTGAACAACCACCGTATTCACCAGATTTGCCTCTGAGTGATTACTACCTCTTCAGAAACTTGAAACAATTCGTTCGTGGAAAGCGTTTTTCATCGAATGAAGAAGCTATTTTAGCCGTTTTTATTTTGCAGAGCTTCGAGAAAGTCATTACAGAGATGGTATGAAATTATTGGAGGATCATTGGAATAATTGTATTGAAGTTGAGGGAGATTACATTGAATAAAAAAACTAATTTCATTTAAAAATTCACATTGTTTCATTTTTGCTTTCAAAACTTTTCTACCAACCTGTATATGTACGTACATATATTCAACGTTTCCGTGGCTATTAGTATAAATATTAATGAAAGAACATGAATCGTATATTTAGAAACAATTCAACAAAGTATGACGCAAAATAAAGTATCTATTACATTCTCTGTTATAATACTAAGGAAATAAAACAATATAATTATTTTGTGCGTAGGTTTTAATGCTTAAGCTCTGGTTAAACAGAACTATAAAATTTCTTAATCTCTTCTAAAAAAAATGTACTGAATAAAGATAATTTTTCACTTCCGGTAATACACTTTAATAGATATTAAATACACTTACAGAATAACAGCAAGATACATATATAAATAGATTAAATTGACTCCATTCATATATATATATGTACATACATCGTTTCTATCTTAAGCTTGTTTGTATTAAGTCTCTGATTCACTTTCAAAAAGAATTAATAAAATTTGTTTCGAGTCTCTTTTGTAGTAAGCGTAACTTTAAGTGCCTCGTTGTGTACAATGACATATGAATGGCTATTTACAGAAGGCAACGAAAATATCCATACAGAAGTACACTGCGGTCAACAATAATTGTCATTAAAAAAACTGGTATCCGCGGAACTGTTAGCAGTACTTGCATCCAATTACCGTCATGAAATTAGCATTTTTCAAGAACCCCTACGTTTTTTTTTTAAAACTGTCATTGGCGTACCATTTGTGCGTTTATAATTATATACATCTGTGGGCAAATGTATTAGGCACCCCCCCCCCCCCCAAGTTTTTGGAGTTCAAAATAAAACTATATATATGTACTTACAATATAGGGTATCTCACGTTGACCACCCATTATAATATTTCAGAGACATCAAAGTAGTCTCTGAAATATTATAATGGGTGGAAAATTTTGAAAATTTGGGCGATATTGTTTTCGGGCATGCTCTCCTCAAATAAGGTAATGACACTCATGAAATACCGCAAGTTTGCCGACTTCCGGTATAATTGGAACTCATATTCCTTAGTTTAAATGAAACATCTTTTATATTATTGCAATTTTGGGTTCTACGTACAATTTTAGGTGAACTTTTATAAAGCCTCCCTATTCCTAAAACATTAACTATTTTCGAAATATTAAATGTAGTCAAAAAATTTTAAAAAAACGGTAACGAATTTAGGAGCATGTGTATTTTATAGTAAGGAAGACAGCGACAATATTAACAGATCGGATTGTTAGGTCTCCAAGCTTTCCACCTGTACTTTCAAAGCGGCTTAAATGCATACAGGGTTATGAAAATTTATTTCCAAGTTTAGCTAATTGAAATCAGTCCTTACATATTTTACCATATTCTGATACACAATTTTATCTTCTTTCGAATAGTATAATGATACCTCCAAACTAGTAAAACAATAAACTCAGATTATAATTGTAATCATTTGAACCAACTGGATGTAAAAATTCGTGAAAAAAGACCTGGTTTAGAGAAGAAAAAAGCCATTTTTCATCAAGACAGCGCACCCCTCCACACTGCTCAAAAAACCATCGCAAAAATCAGTGAATTGAAGTACGAATTGTTACAACATCCACTCTATTCGCCACACTTAGCTCCCTCTGATTTCTGGCTGTTCTCACATCTCAAATAAATCCATGCGTGAGAAACGATTTTCATCGAAGGAATAATACCAGCGATGGAAGCATATTTCGATAGTCTTCCGGATTCTCACTTCAGGGTTGGAATCCATAAATTAGTGTATTGTTCAGTGAAAGTGAAGTTATATTGAATAATAAAATGTATTTTAAACCATAGAAAGAAAAAGTACAAATATCTCGAAAACTATTAATTTTTTACTAAGGGCATATGTCGATATTTTGGTTAATCATGAGCTGACCTATTGGCCGTTGAAGAGAAATCGTTGTTTTTTGTGATACTCTGTATATACAGTTGCTTTTTTAACTAATGAGATACATTCTTTGTGCATAGGCAACATAAAATCTTGTAGTTGGGCTAAGTATTTGACAATTTTAATATTTAAATTTGATATGAAGTAGTTAGTTGACCTTTAGTTTTTCCGTAATTTGTCGTGTAATCTCGTATCGTCACTAATTGAACCACCAGCATACCTAACGTTTTTTTATTCAATACTTCTACTACGAATATTTAAATAATCTATTCATTTCCATTCTTTTTTCTTATTTTAATTACAAAAATATAAACTGAATAATATAATATTATTATCTTTGTAATTTCAGATGTATTCGTAAAATGGACCACCATTGCCCCTGGGTGAACAACTGTGTAGGCGAAAACAATCAGAAATACTTCGTTCTATTCACCGTACGTACCTGTTGTTTAATGTATAGATATCATATATATATGTACATGAATATAATACGTATACAAGTAATATACAAACAATGCGGCTTGAACTTATCGACCATGGGTCGATAAATTACAGTTTTATCACCATTTGCACAGGTTATAACGTAATTTACCCCGTTTAGTTGTTGGTGAAACGATAGGCTTAATTGATGTTTTTGTTTGCATTTGCTTCGCAATTCTAAATGATGTCAATCTTCCCACATCGTTCCTGTCGACATTCGCCTTGTTCGACAAACAATTACCCTAACAACTTCCTGTCGGGATTTGAAAATAGGCTGCGTTAGCTCATTCAAGCACACATAATTTATATTCAATTTAACAAAATCAATAAATTTACACATACATATCAAGTAAATAGGTATACAATTTACGCCACAGTTTGCTTGTGTAATTGAATAAATCGATAATTTGGAATATTAAGTGATAACGAGAAGGCAATTTTGAAAAGTTGATGACCATGCTTCAGAAAGAGTTAATTCTTTTGTTGAAAATAAGAAAAATACGACGTCAAGCCCTATTTCTATGTGTACTTTTGCAAATTCTTCCGAAATTAAATGTAGCTATCAAATGAAGTAGCCTAAATCGAATATTTGAAACTGAAGATTCCACACGAATTTTCTATCATATAGTTTTCAAATTTTCTGAATACTTAATATTTGATTCATATTCAGAAGGTGGAAACATAACATTCAATCTGCTCCATGTTCGAAAAAATACTGACTTTCTAAAAGTCTATAACATTGTTAAAGTCTAGTTACATTTCTAGATCCAAAGGTGAAAATGTAATCGATCGTATGAATGCACTTTGATCGCATTGAACGTCTACGACTCCAAGATTCTCCATAACCATTCCTCATTTGTTCATATTCTTTAACTCTTGTGTCCTAAATACCACTCTCCTATTTTCTCTAAATGCTTTGTGATAATTTCTATCCATTTCCCACAACCTGTCTCCTTTTTCTGCTTCTTTCTTCGCCATAAAAAAGAAAAAACTTGCCACCGTCATTTAGTTAAAGAAAAAGGTGTCCCAAAAAATCGAATTAAATATTTATGCGATATATTTAATATTCTTTATCCAATTTTATCGTATACTGTATAAACTTTCGTCGTATTTTCTAAATCTTTGATAATTCTGGCTTCAATACTTGTGGCTCGAGGTTTGGTGAACATAGGAGTACTTCACCGAACACCTTGCTCCTATCTACACCTGCTTAACAAGTATACAACGAAGTAAGCTCTTGTGTCACAATAATGGAGGTGATCCATTATGTTGTGAAAGTCATATCCTCTTGTGATACGAGACATAGCAATTCTACCAAATTCAAGTAGATGTGTAGATAATGCGTAGACAACGCACATCGTTAACCTCAGTAGTTAACACGATGTTCCGTGAAAATATGTTTTCCATGTTCGCACCATATGCAATATGGATGACCATTAAAAGAAATTACGCGAAGTAGTAGAGGTTCTACACATCTCACATGGATGATGTATAGAGTTGCTTATGAAAAAATTATGTGCAAGATGGGATGTTCAGTTTTTCTTTTTTCCAACTTCAAAACTTGACTCGGTGGCCAAAAGATTTGGATCAAATGAGGAGGTCTAACAAGTTACAAGCAATTTAGCCACTTACCTTAAATTTAGCGTCCTTACGTCAAGCATTCGTCTTATAACAACACTTTTCCACGTACAGATTTACTAAGAGATCAGTAATCAGTGAGCAAAGACAAAAAAACACACAAATTTGAGCAAAAAACTAATTTACTTTTCAATGTATTCTTGTAACTTGTTACACCTCCTCATTTGATCCAAATCTTTTGCCACCGAGTCAAGTTTTGTGGTTGGAAAAAAGAAAAACTCTGGACATCCCATCTTGCACATATTTTTTTCGTAATCAACTCAATACATCATCCATGTGAGATGTGTAGAACCTCTACTGCTTCGCGTAATTTCTGTAAATGGTCATCCAGCACCATATTATGTACTTTCTTAATAATATTTGGACTACACGCGTCTTTTGAGTGTACAGTTCATCAAATATGTTGAAACAGACACGTTTAAACTCAGATGTATATTATTTCCTGACTGTAATCGATAGATATTACTCTTCGTAATTGGACTCCAGCTCAGATTTGAATCTGAGCTGGAGTCCGATTACGAAGAGTAATATCTATCGATTACAGTCATGAAATAATACACATCTGAGTTTTTAGTTGCTGTGCTCATTAAATATTAGAACGTAATCACTGGTCGGTACTGCACTTCTTCGACGCTTCAAAATACGGCAAAAACAGGTCACTTTCATTACACAATGAATAAGCATTCTTGTACGGGGTGGGCCATCTATCGGTTTAAATTTGAACCACCGGTTATTTCGAATCTGGCAATACTTATGTCATTCTATTCTGTCACAAAATTCAGTATATCATCTCCACTGAACGAAATGAATCGATTTACGCTTGAGCAACGTTGGGATTTATTGGAAATTTATTTCCAAAACAAAGACAATTGGTCGGAAATTGCACGAAAACGTCGTACAAAATTTGGTCGCAGAGAAGGACCAATAATGCCCGGTATACGCAAGTTTATTGCTAAAGTTCGTGAAACTGGTTTCATTGTTGATGCGCCAAGACGTGAGCGTGCTCGTACAGTGCATATACCCGAAAATATCGAAGTTGTGGCTGAGAGTGTGCGTGAGAATCCATCAACATTAACTCTTCATCGTTCTCAAGATTTGAACATTTTACGCCCCAGTTTACGTCGTATTTTGCGAAAACATCTTGGTATAATGCCTGACAAAGTTCAATTGGTTCAAGAGTGGAAGCCGCATGACCATCCGCTTCGTTTTCACTTCGCTAGATGGGCTAACGAGAAACTGCACGATGATGTCGATTTTGCTAAAAAAAATCATCTTTTCGGATGAAGTTCATTTTCATCTTGGTGGGTACGTTAGCAAGCGAAATTGCCGTATTTGGGGCTCAGAAAACCCACACGTGGTCTTACAGAAGCCAATGCACCCATTACGAGTGACTGTTTGGTGTGGCTTGTGGAGCGGAGGCATCATTGGCCCATATTTCTTTGAAAACGAGGACGGCGCAACCATTACGGTCAATTTAGACACCTATCGCACCATGATAACCCGCTCTTCATGGTATTGATGTGAACGATGTTTGGTTTCAACAGGATGGTGCAGTTTGCCACACATCTCATGCCACAATCGATTTATTGCGTCAAATGTTTGATGGCCGTTTAATTAGCCGAAGTGGCGATGTCGATTGACCGCCAAGAAGCTGCGATTTGACACCGTTGGACTATTTTCTGTGGGGCGCCGTTAAAGACAAGTGTTATGCCGACAAACCAGAGACAGTTGAGCATTTGAAGGCTAACATTCGTGATGCCGTTGCCGAGATACGACCCCCATATACTCGAAAAAGTGCTCGAAAATTGGTCCGATCGAATGGGGTACTGTGAGGCCAGCCGCGGCAGCCATATGAATGAAATAATATTCCATCTCTAACCGGAACAATTGTACTTCACAACAAAAAATAAATTTGGCAAAATTTCAAACCGTTTTTGTTTTATTGCATTTTTAAATTTAAACTTTTAAATGGCCCACCCGTTAGTTTATAGGCTATAGCTAGAAAGTATGGCGGTCAGAACGTTTTTTCTATTTATTAAAGAAATACATATACCATTGTCTAATCCAATAGTAAATTTACGATTTTCAAGATACAATGTAACATTTTTGTTTTTCTTTCAGTTTTATATCGCTTCCATCTCTATTCATTCCCTATTCCTATCAATCAATCAATTTCTAATGTGCATCAAACACGAATGGAAGGATTGTTCGGCATATTCACCACCGGCAACCGTTGTATTCCTCTTGTTCCTTTGCTTCGAAGCCTTACTTTTTGCAATATTCACAGCCGTGATGCTCGGTTCGCAAGTCCAAGCGATTTGGAACGACGAAACCGGTATTGAACAGCTGAAAAAGGAAGAAGCGAGATGGGTGAAGAAATCGAGATGGAAAAGCATACAAGCGGTTTTCGGTAGATTTTCCATGGGATGGTTTTCACCGTTCACCCAGCCCGCACTTAAATCAAAATACGAAAGCTACCTGTATCCAGTATAAATTGCGTAAATTATTGACCATACTATAATTAACTTTAATATACAGTTCGTAATTTATTTATATTTAGCATTACTATGAAACTTATTAATTTAGAAGAAAAGAATTACATCGCTATGTAAATGTATATTTTTTCCTAATAATTACTGTAATTATATGACCTTCACTTATATCATGTGATCAATTCTAAATACATATAACAAACTATCTCGTGAACAACACTTATTTATAAAAAAAACTTAAAGCACCTGATTTTTTATTTTTATATATGTACAAGAATTATTGCGGTATATATATACATATATATACATTAAATATTGTTGTGTCTTATATATAAAAGTGTATAAACAAACAAGAAGTAATATAAGTTAAATTAACATGTATATTTTTCTTTCTTTTTACCGGGATGTAGATTTTTTTTATCGTTCTCCTTTTTTTTTACTAATTTACAATGTTATCTAATGGTTAGTTGACCGAATACGTCGATAATTGAAAGCGGATTCTTGAATGTGATTATTATTGCATTATGTGCATGTAAAAAATATATAATTTTCTTTTAAACACATTGTTGTTTTATTTGAATATATGTAATTTATTTCCCTACAAATTTTATATCATAATTTCTTAAAATCATCTATATACAGTCCCAGTGACACCCCACGAATGTTGAATATCATCAAATATGAACATCTGGTTACGATAAAGCATATTAACTTTCACTTAACAACGTTAGAGGACTCTAAAAGCTCTAATAACAATATGGAACTTATTTACAACTACAAAAGAATTTACTAAATATTTTAACATCAAATGTTACAAAAGCTTTCGTGCACCTCATTTTTGTAAGATGTTTCTCTATTGTAAGCCCTAAATTTAAAACGGATTCGGTAAATTATCTTCATAGTATCAAGTATTTGTGAAAAACAAGCAATTTAAAAGATTCTTTCGCAAAGATGAGTTGAAGAAGCAAACACATGTCTGGTAATATGCACGGGTTAACAACACTACACGAAGAAAAGAAAACGATAGACCAAATAACCAAATTTATAGTGGAAGAGAATCACATAAAAGACCTAACAGTTATCTATTGTAAAGCATAGAGCATATAGGTAAGTGTTAACTTTGCTAATGAAAGGTTTTTATGTGGTACTCTTCTATTATATCCAGCTTTTTTTTCAAATTCTGTTTTCTTAATATATTTTCTTCCCAGTGTGAAATTTCATCTACATAGCTCTACTCATTATACTTATCTATAAATTGTAATTCATTGCACTTTCAACAGACCCATTTAGAATCTTTGGATATCTATTTCTCGGTACAATTTCAACAGTTCAAGATATTTTAAATATTTTTTTATATGTACTGCAAAAAACAATGCTTATTTTTCATAAATACGTGATACTATGAAGATAATTTACCAAATTTGTTCTAAATCTGTGGCTTACAATAGAGAAATATCTTATAAAGAGTAAGTTTGGGAAAACTTTTGCGACATTTTTAAAGGATTTTAGATTTATTTAACGTTATTAAATAAAAGTCAATATGCTTTATAATAACTGGAAGTTCACATTTAACGATATTCAACATTCACTTTTGTGACTGACTGAATATACAAATTTGAGGCACTTTTGCTAGTTTGTCACGTTTTTAACCTCATTACAATTTAATTTTCTTTTCTTAAACATTTCCATCACAGTTTTGTTCCATGTTCTCCTCAGCCTACCCATTAAACTTTTTTTAATTGACCTTGTATATTATATAATTTTCACATAGCTTTCTCTCATCTATATCAAGTATTAAAACCATCTTAATTGATTTCTTTCTATCTTTTTAATCAGTAGTTCAATTTATAAGTTCTCTCATTACAATTTCTTTGTGGATTGTATCATTCTCATCTTCATTTCTATTGGTTCTAGATCATTTTTCAACTGTATTATCAGTACCTAACTCTCACTACCATATCAAAATATATCTAAAAGCAATTTTGTATACGTTATTTTATATATTAGTCTATTTTATTTCATTTCCACATACAAATACATTATTTTAGAAATAGATCATTTCATGGCACTTTATACTCATATATTTCTACTTTCATCATAGTGTTTTTATCCACTTTCACTCCTAAATATTTAAAGACCTTAATCTGTTCTACTAGCTTTCCATTTTGCTTTATTGACAGAACTTAAATCTTTATCTACAACCATAACTTCAGTTTTTCCACTATTTCTGACTCGAAGTGATTTTTGCCATATTTCTAAATTCTCTTGTAAATAACTTTCGTTTCATGCAAACATTCTTAAATCATTTGCAAAAGTGCATTCTAAAGTTTGTTTCGACACTTGAAAATTTATCAGTGAATCATTCAAAGTATTTTACAAGAGTTCCCAGATAATGCACTTGATCGGTATAGCTTTTCCATTCCTTCATATGACTAAATGTGAATATAAAACAATTATTTTCATATATACAATTGAATCAGGTAAATAATCATTTTAACCATATCTATAAATCTCAATACAATAGAGGCAAAATTAAACAGCCAATAATTAGTAATTGCTTTACAAACAAGCAAACAAAATAAATCAGCATTTTTATCTATGCGTTTTAAGTTAAAAATTCTTTCACTTCTGATGCATATAATTTTGGAGTTTGTTAAACCTATGAAGATAACAAATCCACTCGTGTTTCGTATTTTAGGCAAATGCATAAGAATGAATTTCAAAAAATTGGCACGCTCCATGTTATCAAAATTAGCAAAAATTAAAGTTTGACGATTTAAAAATAATTTTAAGATAGTAGTTTTCACAATTACCGACTTTATACATATTGCAATTAATGATTTCTGTTCTTTCCCAAGAGATTCGATATACTATTATAAAATAGATGTCACCACATACTAAAATTGTAAAATATATTTTTAAAATTTTATTCATTCCTTCAAATATTTACAGCACTCTAAAGTAAATATACATAAAATTCATAAGCATTGCCAAACAATAAAATACAGGCATTAATGTATTAAGATGCAAATTTGAATATAACTTAATATTTAAATATTTGACAATATGCATACATTATTTATATACTACTGAAAAATTTATTATCACTAGAAGTTTAGGAGATTATTTCTATTGCTAAATTCATTGGTAGTTTCATATAATTCTTATCTTGAGTTGTTTGTATTTGTTGATAATTACTATAAAAATTAATGTTCACTTACAATTAGCTTATCAACAACTAAAAATATATAACTACACAATCAGTAATAAATCATGTGTCAAGAAAATTAAGCAAACTAAATAACAGTGTATATTGTACAAGTTTCTTAATATATGTATAATTGCCATTCTAACATTTGTGCGAAATCATAAAATTTAAATGACTTGCAAATTGTATTGTTTTAGATTCCCCCTATCAATTTTCAAATAATTACATTGGCCAATGCACGAAATTAAAAAACTCTAAACAGTATGTCAGTGTCTGTCAGTTGAAGCGTTTATAATTCTGTTTTCTGTCAAAATTTACTATATATTCAAACAAATATGTTCAAGAGACACCTTATTTTTGTTATTTCTGTGTTAATTGTGCAGTGTTTTCATAGTGTTCAATGCACACATTTAAGAGGAACGGTAACACATAAAGACTTTTTTAAATTTTTGGTGAAATTTGGATTTCAAAAAACGGATAGACATCAAAAAGAAGCCACCCATGGGTACATATTCGGAAATATTACATCTAGACAAAATTTTCCGGCTCCCATTACATTCGCTGTCTTAGATAGGGCCCTCTTCCTAGATTACTATCAAACCAGAATTATATATGATAAAAGAGAGGCATGTAAACATATGTTTAAAAGAATTAATGTGTCTGCTTTTGATCCTGTTTGTAATCCACATGGCAATGATTACTTGAGAAGGGTACCATGCCCAAAAGATCAATTGTGTATTGATGAGGATAACCCGGATAATGTGGTAAATGGTCATCAATTCACTTATGTTATACAGGATTTGCAACAGCCCTCGTAAGTATTAACTATTATTTTAATAAAGTGACCTATATTCATTTAAAACTTGTTAAATATTGCTCCAGTTCTACATGCAATTATCCTATTGCACCTGTTTTTATCAGAAATTTTTAAAATGTAGAATACCTTCTATGTTTTATCTTTGCAATTGATATAAAATGTGATTATTTTTTTAATTACACATAAAAGTTAGTAGATATATTACATTTCACAATCTATCGATTACAATATATTTTGGTTTATGTATATTTTAATTTGGTGGTTAATGTTTTGTAAAATAAAATATTTTACTTTCTCTACTGCTCCAATAGACTAACTATTGCAGTAAGTAAACCACTGGTGAAAGGTTGTTATATTTGAAAATACTTTTGATTTACTCAATACATTTTAACTATATTTTTGTACATTTGTATTGGTTTATTTACTTAATTTTTAATAAAAAAATATTACCAAATTTAATACTTTTTTCTTTTAATAATATAGTCAATATAAATATACTCATTCATTTAGAGATAAAATAACAAATATATAAAGATCTGTTAGTTTTTAAATTCAACTTTCTATGTAATTACTTGTTTTCCTGTTAAATCCTTCTATTTTTGTTGATTGTGTATAGTTTTTATTTAAATAATATTTTGTTCTTGAACATGGCAGCAAAAATCTAATTTTGTAATGTTTAATAAGTTAAAAATTAAGAAAATACAATCCCTTAAAATAAGTGTTGAGAATAGTATAGAATTGGCCTCCAAAATTACCGATTTTTAGACCTTAATTTCTTGTAATATATGCAGGTAGAAATGTTACTTTTATCATTGTAATAATTTATAAGCAAAGATTTTAAGTAAGGTGCACATGGTATCCTAATTTTATGTAAAATTTGTTCCTTTGGTATTATTATAGATTACCTGTTTTCCTAATCATCTAGATAATCTATGCCAGATTTATTTATGCGATTGAAATCTAATCGTAATACTATTATTTATCTCTTAGCAAAAAACGCATTGTGCAATACACACTGGTAACAGTCAAACTTTAAATTATGTGCTTTTAAAACCTGACATTGAAATAATAATTACAGTTTCGAAATGAATCCTCAAAAAGGAGCTCTTTACACAAATGAAAGTTTCCTCTGATTTAAGATTCACCTATTTTATGATCCAACAAAAATACTAATTTTTCATTGTGCCTACCACAACGTGGTATTTACGTACGAGGGAGCGTTTTTATATTCGCGGAATGGGGACAAGGGGTGGAAATAAAAAAAACAAATTATTTTTCTTTTTCAATATATTCACCTGCAAGACGGATACATTTTTCACATCTTTCAATTAATTTATTTATACCCTCATAAAAAAATGATTTCTCTTTATCTGCAAAATACGCTGAAACTGCCTCCTTGACTTCATCATCGGCAGTAAATTTTTTACCCCGCAGCTCTTTTTTCATTTTCGGAAACAGGTAATAATCACTCGGGGCCAGGTCTGGGCTGTAGGGTGGGTGATTCACAATTTCGAAGCCCGTGGACAGGCGCGTTGTCGTGCAAAAGCAGAACACCTTTTGTCAATTTTCCCCGTCTTTTCTCTTTAATGGCTTCTTTTAGTCGCTCTAATATTGAAGCGTAATATTCTCCGGTTATAGAAACACCTTTATCTTTATAATCAATCAACAATATTCCTTCCGAGTCCCAAAATACCGTTGCCATGAGTTTCCCAGCTGATTGTGACACTTTAAATTTCTTGGGAGGTGCTGTGCCCTTTTTATGCCACTGCATGGAGTCTTGTTTGGACTCAGGTTCATAATGATGAACCCAAGTTTCGTCTGTAGTAACAATTCCACTCAATACACCATCCTTGTCTTCATTACAGAGGTTCAAAAATGCACGCGAACACTCTACGCGCTGTTGTTTTTGCGGCGGCGTGAGCATTCTCGGCACCCATCTTGCGCTGACCTTAGACATGCCGAGATGATCGTATAGGATTTTAAAAATTGTTGTATCGGATACTCCAACCATTTCTGCGAGTTGTTTCTTCTTTAGTCGAGCATCTTCGAGTACAATTTGTTCAACTTTTTGGATAAGTGCTGGCGTGGTCACCTCAATGCTCCTGCCCGGCCTCGGGTCGTCTTTAAGGGATTCGCTTCCTTGTTTAAATAAACTATGCCACTTGTACACCATGGTTTTTCCTGGACAAGAGACGCCGTAAACCAATGACATCTCATTCATTATGGTCGCGACTGATTTTCCTTGCCTGGTAAGGAACTTTATAACGGCACGATATTGCGCCAATGCGCCTACTCACCCCTCTACAACCCGCTCATTCCGCGAATATAAAAACGCTCCCTCGTTCATATATTTGGTAAGTGTTGCAGCAAGTTTCAATCTGCTATAGATTTGATTGTAGTTTATGGGAACCCTCAATGGAAGTTAATTTAGAATAGATTTTGATGTCATCAACAACAGCCTAGCGCAGGGCAATTGTTTAATAAGAGACCGTTGGTAAAACAGAATGAAATGTAGTGAGCCAAAATTCGATTCCTGGGGAACCCCTGAGATAATAACGAATTAATATGAATAATCATTGTATAAAACATACAAGATAGGATTTCCTAAATAAAATATTATTAATGCAACTGCAGATGGAGCAAATTCAAAAAAAAAAACTAAGTGTGGAAAGTAAAGTATTATGATATATAATATCAATACAGTACTAAGCTAAATTATTGATGTTTATCGCCATTTTCAATACTAACAAGAATTGTGGGTGCACAAACTTTTTATCCGAGATGCAAGGAACGATGTCTCACGATAATATCATGTGGTCATTTCCTTATTCTTTTTTAGAGTACATTATTACACAAAAGTTCTCGTTATCTTCTGTTATATTCAGAATTCACAATAGCAACTTTCGGCATAAATTTCTTCCGCATAAACATTTCTATTATATTTCTATTGGTGTGATTCTTTCTGTTGAAATGAATTTGTTTCTTTTCACTGAATCTTTGTTTCGGCCTCTGAATCTACAGTAACATTTCAGCCAATTTTAGTTAAACAAGAACATTTTTATTAGGTGCGCAACTAAGTTCTCGCTGTTTTTTTTTTTGATGAAAATGCAACTTTATTGTGAAAAAATGTTTACAAATGAATCATTCAAAATATTGCCCATTGCTAGCGACAACTTTTTCCCATCCTTCTGGCAGAGCTCGAATACCGTCACGGTAGAAGTGTTCGTCTTTTGAGGCTATCCACGAATCAAGCCATTTTGAAATGTCTTAATAAATAAGAGCGGAACTGCTGATTAGCCAGACCATGTGCCATCGAACGGAACAAGTAATAATCGGACGGCGCAATATCTGGGGAATATGGCAGGTAGGGTAGGACCTCCCATTTGAGCGTTTCTAAGTAGCACAGCAAAACCTTTGCAGCGTGAATATTCGGCCGAACCGACGACATACTATAGAAGCATGGGCAGTCTCCATGATTTTGTTCTCTTTGGGTTGCTGTAATGAATCCATTTTTCGTCACCTGTAACGATGCGATGAAGAAAACCCTTCCTTTTTTGCCGCTGGAGCAGTTGTTTACAGGCGAAAAAACGACGCTCAACGTCTCTTGGCTTCAGATCATAAGGAACCCAAGTTCCTTATTTTTGAATCATTCCCAGCGCATGCAATCGCTGGGAAATGGCTTGGCGGGTAACTCCTAATGCTGAAGCAAGCTCTTTTTGCGTTTGGGATGGATCCTCATCTAGTAATGCCTCCAATTCAGCGTCTTCGAAGGTTTTTGGTCTTCCTTCACGCGAACGGTCGTCAACATCGAAATCACCGTCTTTGAAGCGACGCAACCAATCACGGCACGTTGTTTCACTTAGAGCAGCATCTCCGTAAACTTTTTGGAGTTCTCGATGCGCTTCAGCCGCCGTTTTCTTCGAATGAAAGAAGAAAAGCAACACTTCCCGCAAATGACGATTATTTGGCACAAAATCAGACATTTTCACACAACCAAAAGTATATGACGCAAAAACAACATTAATGTGTCAAAGCGGTTTGTTTTGTATTAAAACCAATAATAGTCTTTTGTAGTCTTCTTGAAATCGATTTTATAATGTTCAGAATTACTGCAGTACATCCCGTGGCATGCTGGAAAATTAAATCCAACATGCCAATTAGAGACTTTTTGTGAAACTTGAAACAACATTTATGTATGATACCATCAACTTCTACGACAAAGTATAACGAAAGAACTTCTAACGACAACTACAGCCAGTCACACCCATGCATTATTCTACGTACTAATTGCAATCCCTTATTTAAAGAAAAATCCAACAGCTGTGCAACTGAATCACACAATCGTGTCTGTACAGCTGATATTGTCGTAAGAGTTCAAATTGACTGCGGTAGTGGTATAATACGAATGATATAGGGGAAGTACCGATCGTATGTATATTTATAAGAATGAAATACAGTAAAATTCATCAGTATGCCGCGAGTCACCCGGAAATGGGCAGGAAGTTTAAAGAAGCGTCAACAGAACTTCGAAAATTAATTATTTTTCATGAAATTAGTGAACTTGTAAATAAAAGTTGATCCACTATTTAATACATAATAAAAAGAGAGATTTTCATGCATCGTGACGAGTGTAAAGTTTTAAGAGGTTATATTACACCCAAAAATTTCCACTCCTAAACTAGCAGTGAAAATAGGAAATAAAATGGGGAAGTTCATTAATTCCGAAATAATTCGAAGAATCACAAGGAACCAAAACTCTTCATGAAGTGAAGTTAACCGACGCAAACGATTACAATTCACCCGGAAGTATACAAACGAGACGCAAAATTTTTGGGAACGTGCAGATGGTTGGTAAATGGTGTGGAAAAAAACAGGCACAAACCTGGATAAGAAACATCTGCAAAGATATGTTAAATATGGTGGAGGATCGGTCATGCAATGGTGGTGCTCTTCGGCGGCTGGCGTTGGAAATCTTCATTTTGTTGATGGAATCGTGGACAAGATGATGTATGTAGATTGATATATTAAAAAAGAATTCGAAGGCAAGTGCAGGGCGTTTGGGGATATTAGGTAGTTTTGTTTTCTATTAAAAAAACGACCCCAAACATAAGGCTGAGCTAACTAGGACTTGGTTTCTCTTCAATCATCCCAGGGTCATGGATACTCCCCACAGTCACCGGATATTAATTCGATATAGAATTTGTGAGTGAAATTTAAGAAAAGACCGCGACAATACAATATCAACAAAGAAGAATTTAAAAATAAATTTGTACAGAAATGCTAGGGTATTTCGCCAGATATCACCCTAAAATTAGTAAAATCAATGTCCAGTAGATTAAATGCAGTTATTACAAGGAAAGGCAATCACACGATATATTAAAATGTAATTTACATTAACGTTAATATTGGTCATACTACTGTATGAGTTTAATAGGTTACATATTTTTGAAATTGTTTCGTTTGCATTACGGAACTATACCAGGTGTACCGGAAAGTCATTACCGGTTTTTCTAACAGATGTCGATAGGCTTAAATATGCAATGTTATGATTTGACGCATATGTCATTTTATTCTACTAATATTATGCTTCAAAGCTATACATATTATATTTTTCGAAAGTAACATTGTCATTGATTTATACCTCTCTGAAAATGTCGAGTTTCGTGCCTGAAAAAGTGCATTCGCGGCACCCATTACTTTTCTTATTTAACCAAAAGAAAAAAGCCGCCGAAAGTCATCGTTTGCTGGTCGAAACTTACGGTGAGCATGCTGTAACCATAAAAACGTGTGAGGCGTGGTATCGACAATTCAAAAGTGGTGATTTTGATGTGCAAGGCAAAGAACGTTCTGGTAGACCGAAAAAGTTTGAAAATGCGAAGCTGCAGGAGCTATTGGATGAATATTCAACCCAAACTCAAATATAATTGTCTGAAGCGTTTAATGCGGTCCAAGAAACGATTAGCGAGCGATTACGAGCAATGGGAAAAATCCAAAAGATGGAAAAATGGGTGGTTACATCAATTGAATGACAGGCAAATGGAAAATCGAAAAATCGTCTGTGAAATGCTGCTTCAAAGGAATGATCGGAAGTAATTTTTGCATCGAATAGTGACGGGTGATGAAAAATTGATTTTTTTGAAAACTCTAAACGCAAAAAATCATGGTTATCACCTGACGAGGCCGGCCCATCGAGTCTTTAAAGCCAAATCGTTTTGTGGCAAGGCAATGCTCTATGTTTGGTGGGACCAGAGTGGCGTGGTGATGGCTATCGACAACAAATTATCAATTTGAACCATGCATCGATAGAAAAACGTCCAGAATCGGCCCGAAGACACGGGAAAGTGATTTTATAGCACGATAACGCGTCGTTTCATACAGCAAAAACCGGCCAAGAAAGCGTCGAAAGCCCATGGATATGACATAATATCGCACCCGTCGTACTTTCCAGACCTTATCCCGCCCGACTATCACCTTTTCGCATCAATGAGACACGCGCTTGTAGAGCAGCTCTTCGCCAATTTCGAAAAAGTTAGAAAACGGCTCGATGAACGGTTTTGCTCAAAGGACAAACAATTTTTTTGGTATGGTATCTATAGATTGCCTAAAAGATCGGCAATATGTATAGAATCAAATGGCTAATACTTTGAATAAATAAATTTTTCCATTTTCTTGAAAATTATGTAGTTTTTTTTACGAAAAAACCGGTAATAACTTTCTGGTACACCTGGTTTGATAGATGTTAGACAGTATGATACTAGGACGTAACATTGTTTCGTTTCTAATTGCAATTAATAAATGTTATATAATAATTGGTGGTGCACGAATATGAGCGTGACTTACTGTATTAAAACAAAGGGAATGGATGAATCAATTTAGAGCTTGTTAATTTGATAACAGTGTGAAATCGATTTTGCTTTACAGACGCACCTTTCATACATTGTGTCTATTCATTGTTGTTTATATTTGAGAAAAATTTGGTCTATAATTTTTTATCGTGCATGAATACATCCGGTAGGTATTTCAAATTTGTTATTACTTTTATGATTTGTACAGAAATTTGTATATCATTTGATAACGTAAGTGCTTTTTAAAGTATTTTTATCAATTATAACAATTATTAATAAATAATTTTATAAAGCGGTAAATAATAAAAACAAGATATAAGTTTCAGCTAACACGAAAATTAATTAAAAATTGTTAATCGTATTAATTTTTAATTATCAATGTTATAAATAAAGTACTATTACACGCCTTGTCAGCAAATATTTACTGTTTCGCATATCTGTTGTTATAAGTTATGATCCATGTTAGCCTTGGAGTTAAAGGAAACAAAATATGATAAAATTCGATTAAATTTTACTGCATTTAATATCAATACGAAATTTATAAATGTATTAACATAATAATAAAAGATAAATGTATTCAAATATAAAATGTATTTGTTATCAGAATGCAGTATGTATCACTAAGACAGTACACTAAGATTCAATGAGAAAAAAGTATTTATACACTAGGTTAGTAGAACGCAATTTTGAAACATCTTATTTGATAAATGCAATTTTGTTACACAATCGTTGGACATGAAGTGGTCTGAAACATAAATGAAAACTCCAGTAAACTCCAGTAAAGAGTACAGAAAAGTTGGTCTTAGAAATTATAAATTAAACTTCGTCTTAAAGAAAACATTCTCACTTGTAGATATAAATTAAGTAAATAAATTTTATTTTCTTAAAAATGTCCAATCCTTAAACAAGAGATTCCTTTAGCTAAGTTGAATTTGATGGAGTCTGTGATTGATTAACTTAATCACTAAGGTTGTATATATAACCCCTTTTCACATCAACTTTTGTAATTCTGTATACGCATTTCGACAACCAAGTTGTCGTCATCAGCAGATAATTGCAAAGTGTCGCACCTGGTAAACCACGGCGAAAAACACCTGTATGAAAACAAACTCCGTTCGCGATCTATACCGTTGAGAACCAAGATGTATACTGTGTACTCGGTGTACATCTTGTACATTACTTTGCAATTATCTGCTGATTATGACAACTTAGTTGTCGAAATGCGTATACAGAATTACAAAAGTTAATGTGGAAAGGGGTTATATATCAACCTTAGTGATTAAATTCCTTTAGCTAGACAGTATCGCAAAATGTCAAACATTAATTCAGATGTGGAAGATTGTGGGTTTAATATAATAGTATTTGAACAACAATTTCATGCCGCAACTAGTCTTGGTTTAATGCTCTCCGCGCCGTAAATTGTTTTAAATAACCCCAGTAAAAGAAATTCAGTGGAGATAAATCTGCAGAATCTACTGACCATCTAATATTATTGGAATAACCTCTAAATCCATCGGTAAAGAAACTGTTTTTTTGAATAATTTCGAACAGCCACAAGCGAGATAACCGTTCTATTAAAAGTAGATACTTTGTTAATCAATGTTGGAAAGGCGCTGGAGCAGTTCAACAATATGGTTGCTTAACAAACCCGACCCAACATTTACCTTTTGTCGTTTATTAATAATTTTATTACGCTTTATGTGATCAGCGTAATGTAATGTATTGCAATTTACTCCTTTTCATAACATAACACTAAAGAAATTGTAATTCTATAATTACAATTCGGTAACTCGATATTCTGTTATGCAACAATCTACAACGACATCTAACTTTACCAGATTTGGAATTTGAATGAGTAGAAGGGAACAGCGAGAATCAGCGGGAGAAGCACATAGGCGTTATTATCGTTTGTTTACTTACTAGAGATTTACCTGTTTTTTTTTAATAATCAAAAATGTAATTAATTCTTCGATCTTCGTGGCTCTCTGTAAAAACTCGAGTTATAAATAGTACTATTTTGTGATACTATCTTTTGAATATTCATTTTTGCTTGATTTGCGCATCCTTTAAAAAGAATAACAGTCCGTTTGATATTTAAAATTCAAATACTCCTTGTATCCGCAAATACTTACCTAGCAATATTCTGTAAAAAATAATATACAAACGTATTACGTAACTGTAATGATTTATGATATAATGCTTAACATAAATTTATAATAAATTACCATTATTGAGCCACGCATTTGCATTTTCATGAAAATATAAATTCCGGAATTCATTAAAATATTGGAAGCAGTATGGTTCTTGTTAACATATGTATATGTATCTTGGTATTTATTAGATCATCCTTAAATGTGAACCGCATTAAAATGTTCGTAGTTATCGTGGTATTTAAATTATTTTAAGAATTCATTCTGGTTTAGACACGTGTTTGATCTATATATAGTTTCACCGTGATTGGAATAATTAGTTACCTAACATAAGAAAACCTTGAAATATATCTCTTTTTAAAAATATTTTTACAAAGTAGATGATCATGTATACAAGTTTTTAAAATAGTCCTTTCCCTAACTCAATTTTATATATACAAAGGGTACTAGGAAAATTCTGCAATACAGCTTTGTTTATTTAATTTTAGTAATTTCCCCTACACTCAATATACCTCTCCATTCTCCGAAACCAATCTTGAAACTAGTTCTGCCAAGTTTCACTAGGGAGTAAGGCACACTAGTTGTCCCAAGTCCGCAGAAGGTCCTCATCACTGAAAAACCGCCTCCCTTTTAGCTTAGTTTTTCCATGCGGAAACAGTGCAAAGTCGCAGGGAGCAAGATCTGGACTGTAGGGAGGGTGCTCGAGAAATTTCAATCCTGTCGTGGTCAAATATTCAGTGCAGGCTTTGGCGCGGTGAACTGGAGCATCATCATGATGGAGGAACCAGGAACCATTCTTGACTTTTAATTAATCAATCAAAACTTGTGTATTCGGTTTATTTATGGTTACAGATGATATCACATGTCTTCTTTAATGGATGCATTGGGTTTAGCCAATACACAAAGGTGCAGATATTTGCATATTTTTTACTTTTTTCAACTCACCAAGTTACATTACATGTGTGCTAAATAAGAAGAGCACAGTTCATTCTATGAATTTTAAACTTTGATTTGTTTTTAATCACTAAGGTTGATATATAACCCCTTTCCACATTAACTTTTGTAAATCTGTATACGCATTTCGATAACTAAGTTGTCATCAGATAATTAAACAATGTCGCACCTGGTAAACCACGGCGAAAAATACCTGTACGAAAACAAACTCCGTACGCGATCCGCACCGTTGAGAACCAATATGTACACTGTATGTTCGTTTCGCAAGATTTTTAAAAAATTGTTTTACTTAAACTAGGATGAATGACATTGAAAAAGGAACACGGACACGACCGATAAGTACCTGCATGTGATTTATTACAGTGTTCCTCTTTCTCTGACATTAAGCAGACCGAAAAGGGGCGTTTGAGTCGGTCCAGTGTCACTGTTCACCACATGGCTTTTATTCTTTAAAATGTACATGCTTTCATACGTATCTAATTCTCGATAATTATACACGTTCTTAATCAATTGTAAACAATCGGCGTTGACCCTATGATTACAATCCAACACATGTCTTGCTAGACTCGATTTTTCCGGCCGGTTGAATAATATATGCGTGATATGTTCTTTATACCGGGTTTCTATCGATCGTTCCGTTTGACCGATGTATTGTTTATTACAATCTAAACATTTAATGCTATATATTCCGGATTTCTTGTTCTCCTCGACTTTGTCTTTTGCATTTCCTAAAAGCGATTTTAATGAGTTAGTCGATCGATAATTGACTTGAAAATCGCGCTTGAGATAGCAGACATGTGGTATCCCGGATTGTTTTTCTTATGTTGACCTTCCTAATTAAACCATAGATTATCTCCGAATCAAAACCATTGTATCTCGCGATATTTTTAATAAAATTCAATTCTTTTTCGTATCTTATTTTTGTTAGTGGGAAATTAAGCAATGGATTGATAAGAAAACTGAACGAAGCCATCTTTTGTTGCATGCTATGATTTGAGTCCGCCGTGATGAATCTATTGACATTAGTTTCTTTTCGGAAAATATCAATTTCTATTTTAAGATTATTCCTAATAACTAAGGTATCCAAAAAAGGCAACCTGTCATTGTTTTCTTTTTCTACTGTAAATTTAATTGTTGGAAACTTTGAATTTAACTGTTTGACGAAATCATCCAAGTTGCATTTATGTGTATTGAAAATCGCGAAAATATCATCGACATACCTAATCCAGATTCTTGGAAAATATTTAGATTTATGTTTTTATTCAATTTGAAATTGTCCGTCTTAATATTTCACAAGAGTTTTTATTGCATTTTTGATACGCAACACACAAAGCAATTTAAATTAAATTACTCTTTAATTTAACTATGTTAATAATCGTTATACTAATTCTATGTAATTATACGCTGAGTAAATCAGTTTAGCTGAAATCGTTTATTATTGTATTTCCAACAGAATTAGTTATCGAATAGATAATTAACAAATATTATCAGAACCGATTAAATCTACTCCTATTACTCCATATGTTCCTTGATTTTACTATTTAATTACCATCCGGATATACTTTTTCTATATAATACAGGTACCTTTTTTGCTGTTCTGAGATTTAAATTGTACATCACCAACCTTGAGCGTATTGTACGGTTATAAATTTTGTAATCTATTTACTGGCATGTCTGTTAATATTGATGATCATGTTTTGTTAATATGTTTTTTTCGCGGCCGTCCTCATTTTTAACGCATTTATCGCAATCACAATGGTATTTGAAAATCGATTTAGTAATGATGCAATTTCTGAATACTCCTGGCCTAGTTTTTTAATCATCTTTCATATGATTTCCTAAAAATGATTGCTAAAAATGTGCTTCGTTTTACCTAGGTGTAGTACATAATTTTATAATAATTTTATTTTTAATAATTAATTAATGTACGTCTCAATAACTAAGTATTTTTACTTTTAAACACTTAGTTATACAGATTTTTATAAATTTTGATCTCTTACGCATGCAAATATTGCTTGAATTGCTCTATAATATGTCCAGAATTAAGGTATACGTTTTACTGTTTTTGATATATTTTGATCTCTTGCACACACATATTGTTATGTTTTTTGATTACTCTATAAGATATACAAAATTAAAGTACATATTTTACTGCTTTTAACATTTTTTTTATATCTTACACAGACATACAGGGTGGGACAAAAAACATCATTTGATTTTCTTTCGCTATAACTTTTGTTTAAAGTGAGAACTCATTTGGTTTTTAACTGATTATGTTTATTCGCACTTATAAATTTTCTTTCAATTAATTGTGGAAAATTATGTCCGATAAATGACGATCGTCGGCGTTCATACAAATTTAGGCTCTTTTGATTATACATATCTTGCATAACTGTGCTCAGCACTTGTGATGTTATGTTGTCTATTTCGGCTCGAATGTCATTCTTTAACTCTTCCAAGGTGCGGGGCTTGTTGGCGAACACCAACGATTTCAAATATCCCCAGAGGAAGAAGTCCGGAGCAATTAAATCGGGAGATCTGGCTGGCCAAGCCAAATCACCGAAACGAGAGATTACACGCGCTGGGAAGGCATTCTTCAAAATACGCATTGTGTCGTGTGCAGTGTGACAAGTGGCCCCTTCCTGTTAGAACCATATGTCTCCAGAATGCAGATCGTCGACTTTCGGTAAAAAAAAATTCAGTCAGTATGGCTCTATAGCGGACGCCGTTCAGCGTAACAGCATTACCATCGGCTCCTTCGAAAAAATATGGTCCAACCACCTTTTCCGCGTAAGTGCACACCACAGGGTAACTTTGAGAGAGTGTAATGGTGCTTCATGAATTATGCGTAAATTTTCCGTCCCACAGAAGCGAGAATTTTGCTTATTGACTGAGATAAAAATGAACGTCGTCATTAGTGATCAATTTTGATGGAAAATCATCCATTTCGTTGTTGAGATCCAAAATCTTACGGCTGTTTTCTAAACGGGCACCTGATAACAACTGTTGGACCACCTGGATTTTGTATGGGAACATTTTCATGTGCAATGTCAAAAGGCGGCGCAGCGAACGCTGCAAAATATGCAATTATCTTGTGGATGTTTCGGGCCCCTCTACCACATTTTCACGCGTTGCTTTGATGTTTTCAGCCAAACGGCCGGTTTGGGGCCCTCAGTGCTTCGGCTGTCCCTTGTTGTGCCACTCTCTTCAAATCGGGACATCAGACGTCGAATTGTTTGCGCTGTGGGTGCTGCACACCACTGACGAATTATTGCGCGCAAAGATTGTCACAATTATCGCTCGTTCTTGAGGCGTATGTCGATTCATTGTTATTCACGACGAATGTCAAAACCAAATTGCTACTATGCCATTTGTAAAAATAGCAGCACTTTCCAATAGGGTGATACTTATTGCCCCACCTGTTACGTATTGCTATGATTTGCTTAGGTGTACAGATTTAAGATACAGAAAACTCCTTGAAGCCTTCACAAGCACATACCTACCAAAACTCTTACAATTTTTTTAAAACTTATCTTTTTCAGGGAAGATTCTTTTAGCTAACAAGGCTTAGCATCTAACAGGCTTGGCATCTAACTTGATTTATTAATATAAAACATGGTACATACGTTTCTAAGTAAAAATTTTAAAAATCTGCATATCATTTAGAAAATAAAAATATTTAACTCTACGTTGAATTCTATTGTACATTTAAATTAAAGCATTGACCATTGGCTGTGCTTATAAATAATTAAATCTTCATGATTATATAATATAGACAGTAGATTAAAAATTGTATTCGTAGTACTTGAAGTTTTAATTACTCATATTCTTGCGTTCACAACACAAAACTTGTCATGCAACGAACAGTGCCCTCAATGAATTTGATAAGCAGGCATCTTTCAGGTTGCAAATACGATACGTACTGGTGGTTGTAATTTGAATTTTGCGCGTATCGCAAATATAAAAATACTTGCGATACGCGCAAAATTTTTCCTTTTTCTTGGAAATTATGTAGTTTCTTTACGAAAAAACCGGTAATGACTTTCCGGTACACCTGGTATGTTCATATGTAATGACTCTAACTGAATTTATTAGTTAGTCTTCTGTATTTCAATATCTAAATGCTATCTTACAAATGAGTTTCATCAACTTAATATTATACGATAAGAAAAACGAAGTTTTAATAATTTTAAAAAAGTTATATAAATATTTATAATAATTATAAACAATATTCTATTTTTTTCATTTGTTTTAAGTTAAAAAAAAGTATAATTTAAACAACATACTAAAGCGTGTTTCAAGTAGCAAAGTAAATGCCATTGTTTTACCAGCAAATATTGATAAGATTTACAAAAATGTAAACAAATTAAAACGAGCCATTTGCCATGCATTAAACAAGTATTAATACAAAAAGTACCGCTTATATCCGGTCTTAAAAACAAATACTTAAATACTTTTTCTTTACATATTGTTATACGTTTTTTCAATTGAGTAATCATTAAATAAGGATTCTTTTAAGCAGAGAAATTTTCTGTTCCGCTGAGGTTGGGCTTTGGAATGTCTAATGGTATTATAAAATACATAAAACTAATAAACACTTTGGAAGTTAGTTTGTGTATATGTTTTTTTAAATGTACAGATTTTGGTATTTGTCTATGGCGGCATGTTATTTAAATCAAACAACATGTGAATGGCACCACTATGAGCCACTGAGATCATACACGATCGACTACGACATATGGTTGGTCAACGGCAGTCCGAATGTGTCCGCATTCAGCAGCCTTACCTACGAATTTTCCTTCGATCGACAAAACACTCTGGAAATGTACCTGCTCTTCTGGCTGGTTTACATGATTTTGGTCCCGTTGCAACTGCATGCGGTCAGAATACAGAAACATCCAGTAACTAGGCTCTTTACTGCTAGCCTTTTGTTGGACTTCATTGCCTTATGTTTCATACTGATACACACTTTGAAGTTTTCGCTGGATGGAATCGGATATCCAAACCTTTCAATGGCAGGCGATATATTTGATATACTCTCTAGGGTAAAGAACTAGAAGAATTAAAATTTATTTCATTTCCCTGTAAATTATTTTTTTCAGACTTCGTTTATGCTGCTGCTGTTACTATTAGCAAAGGGTTGGGCAGTAACACGATTAGAACTTACGTGGAAACCTTTGGTTTTTGCAATTTGGTTGTGTTACGGAATTGTTCATATACTCTTATATGTATGGAATTTGGTAAGTAATAATTTTATATAAAAATAATAAATGGAGACCATCCATCAAAATATTCCAGAGAATAGTTCGATTTGAATTTCGAGTAATTTGGGCAACTGTGTTTATGTAAGAGTTCCGGTTATACCGGAAGTTTGCGTTATCTTCCTTTGATTAAATAGTATATTATTGCAATTTTGGGTTCTATATTAAATAAATTGCAATAATATGCAAGGTGTTGTATTTAAACTAAGGAAGATGGCTTCCAATATAACCGGAACTGTTACATTAGTGCCATTACCTTATTTGAGGAGGACATGCCCGAAAATAGTATTGTCTAAAATTTTGACAATTTTTCAAAATTCAAATTGAAATAAAAATATTCTAATGGGTGGTCACCGTGAGACAACCTGTTTGTACATATAATGCAGTAGATTTATAAATTTGAAAGGAAATAACGAAGTTTATAATCAAACGCATCATTTTTACGATTATTATTCTCTTGTAACATTTTTTCAGGACTCTAACACAGCTTTAAATTATTTTCTTCACCATTTCCGCATTTAATTCATCATCGGCACAGTTAAATTTGCCAAACTATATTATCAGGTTGTTACAAATGTAATGTCCGCTTTTCCTTCAGTCTGAACTGAATCGCACCTGTGTGAAGACGTGTATGTTTTTGGTGAAAATCATTATTGTATTTGTAGAAAAGGGTATTTATTTTGAAGTGTGTACCCGTTCCATTTCTTGGAAAGATTAATTCACCTGTCCTTGTCTCGTCTATGGAAATGCTGTCGGCAAGAGATATTCGGGCAATTTACCTCTTTCAATTTAAAAAGGGATTAAATGCAGCTGCAGCAACGCGAGAAATTAATCAGACGTTCGGTGAAACCACGTGTAATGAACGCACATTACGGCGATGGTTTAAAAAATTCAGCGAGGGAAATTTTGATTTGGAAAATGAGCCTCGCGGATATGCGCGTAGCACCGTTAATGACGACGAGCTGCGTGTAGAAGTTGAAAGTAATCCGTCGACAACAGTGCGTAGCCTTATTATTATTCACTATTCATTTTTGTAACCTGGTGAAACCATCACGGCAGCGTCCTATTGTGCCGAACTGGAAACTATGCATGGAAAATTGAGCCGCTTGCAGCCCTCATTAGTCAATAGACATAGACCCATAGTTCTTCATGATAATGCACAACCTCATGTTGCACGACAGACAATCCAAAAACTTTCGGAATTTGGTTACGAAATTCTCCCTCACCCACCTTATTCACCTGACCTTTCGCCAACTGATTTTCATTTTTTCCGAAGTTTAGACAATTACTTAAAGAATAGGGACTTCCCTGACCGGGAGTCTGTAATAGCAGTGTTTGAGCAATATGTGGGCCGTCAAAACCTATATTTCTTTTCAAACGGAATTTTTCAGCTTCCAGGCCGTTGGCAGCAAACTATTGATGTAAATGGAGACTATTTTGTAGAATAAATATTTATATTTTTTTAAATTTAGACTTTTTTATTCCTTACAAAATCGGACATTTCATATGTAACAACCTGATAGAAACGTAGTTCCCTTGCAAATTACATTATTCAACATTTCTTAAAGAAAAATTTATAGTCAAATAAGTGTTAATTCATTAAATTCTTTATGAAACAACAGGCATTTATTTTAAATTAATACCAACAGCTTACATGAAATATACAATTTAAACTAGTGTTTTGTATATTTTCTATTATTTTTTTAAGCTCTTCTGCGCTCTCTTTTAGTTGTACCACTCATGCATTATGATATTGTTAAATACTTCGATTGTTTTCCCACATGTCTACTATATTATTTCTTGAAGTTTCTTTATTATTTTATCAATAAAATATCATCTTTAACTCACTTCACATTTTCTATTCGATTTAAATTCGGTTAATTTCCAGATTCATGAAGAAGGCATTTTTTTCGGCTTTACAAAGAGCATAAAAATTAATTCAAAGAGAAAGTCATAAGCATTTTTTGCCACTTTTTGTATGCTTATTTTGCGCACTTCTGTGTATTTTTTTACAATCAAATTTGTACAGGTAAAACCATACTCCATGATTGGACTATGTACGATGTTCTATATGGATGCGTCTTGGCGGCACTGGTTTGCTAATATGGTTTTATAAGCAGGAGCATTATTTTACTTTTTTTCTTCTGTAAAGGTTGCTTGACCAGTCTTCAAAGCACCACAGCCTTCATTTGACTCATTGTACATTCCCTTAGTAGTACCTCCTGCATCCAATACTATCTTCCCCTATCGAGTCTACTTTAAGTTGCCCATAAATGCTTTGTCTCTTGTGATATACATGCCTCATATTCTTGCAAAATATTTAATCCGAGAGTTGTCTTACAGGCTCAATGTGTCTACACATAGAACAAGCCATACTTATTTTTTAGTGTTATTATATCGTTATTTCTCGGTCACAATCCTAGTAATATTTTGCAAAATTGTTTTAATTTAATATATGTATTTCAGACAGAAGTGGATATCATAGAAGACATAGATGAGTATCAGACATGGCCCGGTTGGTTGATAATAGTGTTCAGAACACTAATCATGATTTGGTTCCTCTATGAGTTACGAACAACAATGCTTTACGAACACAATACTCAAAAATTAAATTTCCTATTACACTTCGGTGCTTCGAGCCTGGTTTGGTTCATTTATTTGCCAATCCTTGCGATCATAGCGTTGCACGTTTCAGCCCTGTGGAGATTTAAATTACTATTAGGTAGGTATACAATAGCAATAATTCTATGCCGTATGTGAAATTCTCTCGATCTCCTAGGTAAGGTAAGAGTTTATTAAAACCAAATAAGTAAGGCTAAACAATAAAATTATCTCATAATAAGAATGGGGGAATGCAATGTATATTCTATTGGCATGTAGCTCTCTACAGAGTAATAATAAAAACACTTTTTCGTTGTAAGTTTAATCACCCGTACTTTTAGATGATTTCCATCGCACATATGCATTTGGAATAAATTTTATTTCGATACCTACATCTATAACTATTAATTTGTCTTCATTTGAAATAGGTTTGGACAACTTTTTGTTATTATTGTCATTTTAATTTTTGTCACTGGTACGCGACCAATGCATGTTTCATCCATGTACAGAATTGGTCCTCTGGTTTACACTTGAAAATATTTTTCAAAAAATTCGACCGTAAAATACGAATATTCTGGCTCTTCATTAATAATTTTCTGTTCGTTCTTGTTTTTCGTCGGCAGTATCCCAATTCTTTTATGTTCTTTTCTTCTTCTTTCCCTGAGCCTTTATAAGCATTTCCATGTATTTCACCGCATTTAAAAGTTGTGCTGATAATACTATATTCTTCAGCTTCAAGAAGATATAGGTTTAGCCATGATTTTTTGCAAAGCAGTGGTTTGAACGAGGCTAACTTTTCGTTGCAGTGTCAATCGCATTTTTAACGGCACACTTCTTCCAAAACACTTTCAAGATGCAAAATACCCTCGATTCGCTTCAAATCCCCTGTGCCGGCGTAGCAAATCAATCAAAACAATCCCAAACAAGCACAAAACTTCTTCATTGTTTGGCGGTTGGCACTATACAATCCCGCAGCATTATTTGACTACTCGCTCTTACAAAAACACGACTTGGTTGTCCAAATACTTCCAACTTCTTTTTCATGAGTCCATAAGACCCTTCTCTAGTCATCTAGTGTCCAATCTCTGTGTGTTTTTGATCTTCGTTGTCGTTTTTACCTGTTTCCCCGTCGTAGTAAGGGTTTTCTTACAGCATTGCGGCCGTGAAGATTTGCAGCTTTTAATCTTCTTTTCACCGCAATAACAGACATTTTCCTTGCACGGTCGCGATTCATTTCTGCGGCGATTTCGGGTGCCGCCAGTCTCCTATTTCGTTTACTCAGCAATTTTGTACGCTCATCGTCGGCGTGAGATGTTATTCGCTTACGACCTGTAACCGAATGATATCACTAACAATTGATTTATTAACATGTGTCTTTTCGGAAAATTGATGCACTGAATAACCTTCTTGGTGAAAAGCAATAATTACAGAACGTTTTCCTAAACTTGTTGGTTTTCCTCTCGGCATTTTAAGAAATTTACATAAAAAATACGGTCTTATCAGTGATGCCCATGAAAACTAATGCGTATTTCAGTACACAAGACTTTTTGGGGTGAGGGCAGGAAAGTTTCGCAAGTTTTTTGCTTGCAGTATTATTTCAGAAATAATCGTATTTATGGCGATACGGATTATTTCAGAAATTACCGTCATAAAATATAATAGTTATTTGTAGATGCTCTAATAGATATATTTGCCTGCAATTGGCTATAAATCTCGTAAAAGATCTAAATGTAAATATATTATTTATATTTATACACAATTATATTATTTTTTAGAACAGTTTACTAAATTTCACTAGCTTTCCGAACTAATACGGATGGTAGTATACATGCACAGTAAAATTCATGTGTATAATAACATTTACTTTTATTTATTAACTCACCTATAACGAATATAAATATATTCAGTAAAAATATGAGAATAATAAATTCAACAAGCAACATATAAAACATAAAGCCCACCCGAACTCAACCCGATATTCGGGAATTCCCCGGCTTTCACGAAATTCACCGCGCATCAACGCCTTTAGATGGACAAACAAAATACGTAAGATGGGGTTTTATCGTAGTTTGTAAACTTAATAACTAGAAAATTTTTGCTTTCGAAATGCCAACTTAATCATTATTGATCTTATTGAAGAATTCAGACTACAGATGCGTTCAACTTTTCTTATTCTTTCTTAATTGTAAATTTTAAATAATAACAATATATATATATATATATATATATATATATATATATATATATATATATATATATATGTATATAAAAACTATTATCATTTTGTATAATGTTACAGGCATGACATATTCCGCAGACTGTTTCGCTTATTGCGTTATGGCTCATCTATTATGGCCGACAAGGTCCGAACAGTACTTCCTTTTGGCTGGACCCTCATTCGCCGAACTGGAGGAGTTAAACGAATTTAATGAAGCTCCTCACATTGTAAATAATTCTTACACGTCGCTCAGTAGCGTTAGTTCCTTAGATATAAGTAGATACGATGATTCTTTGAAGACTAAACTCACCGCATAATTCATATGCGTATCAGAGTGAATATGTGTGATCGACTGTATGTTGTTATCTTTTCTAACAGGATAAATACAACTACAGGTGATTTAAGTCAATTTTGCGCGTGTTAAGGGAGTGGACGTGGAAAAAAATTTTTTTAATGCCCGAGGTGATTTTTTCAATCCCGAAAAAACAAACGTTAAGAAGGAAAATCACAATTTAGACTGATTTCAAGTAGGACATAGCAAAAAATTAATTATTATTTAATGGTACTATACAATGTCTTTTATTATTAGTTTTGTATATTTATTGATTTTAATTAATGAAGAAAGTTTTTAAAAAATCATTTATTATGTAATAGTTTTTATTAGAGATGTATTGTCTCATGTCCTTCCAATGTTGCTCTACCGTTATGATGTTTATTCATATAAGTAAATAAAAACGTTTAGAAACTAAACGCTTTGCTCATGTCTGACTCAAGTAATATAGATCGCTTTGTATGCTGATTAGAATTGAATAATTGTTGTAGTTTGCTAGCTTATTCCATCTGCGCTTAACTTTTAAAAATGTTTAGATTTTAATTTAAACAAATATTAATAGCAATTAATTCTTATTTGGTATTAAGATGCTTAATGTAATAAATACAACACAGGCTTGATAATCCCAACTAATTATCTCCGGTTCATACTACCGAATCATACGAGTTACTGAGACTCGAATTATTTTAAAAATTTTAGTTTATATTGGCTCGTTCTTGGAACTGCGACTTCTCACTAAACACAATAACTTTGCATTGCACACTGTTGTCATCGTCAGTAGTAACATTAAATTATTTAATTTTACAATTAAAGATCATCATACTATTGTTGAAATATATAGACTCGTTCTTGGAACCCCGACTTCTCACTGAACACAATAACTTTGCATTGCGCACTGTTGTCATCGTCAGTAGTTACATTAAATTATTTAATTTTACAATTGAAGATCATCATACTGTTGGTGAAATACATATGCACTTTAGTACGAGAGTTGCTTTTTAAATAAGGTCCGCTATGCGAAAACATTTTCAATGATATATTTTTCTACATAAGCTCCCTGCAAAACTAAACACATATGTTAAGAACAATAAGTTTTGTGATACCCTAGTCATAGAACTCCTCGCCTCCTGTGATGGTAGTTAGTTACAATCGTATACAAAATTGGCCTTGAAAAGTGTGAGAATTCCAAAGGCGATTTGGAAATTGCGAATCTCCTATTTTGATTAATTTTGATACCTGCACCACATCGTCGACACTCATTGAACAATCTCATCTTTACACTTAGCATTCTCACCATCAACTTCACGTATCTGACGATGAGTATCTGCTGCTTTCATGTTCCTTGCTGTTGAGAACTGGATGACTGACCACATTTTATGGTGGGTTGCTCAAATTCCTTAGATATTTTAACGTTACTATGAATCGGGTACTGTGCAAGCGATGCCGGGACCTACGCGTACCCTCTTTCCAACACTCGAGCGAAATTACAAACGGCCTTTTTCACCATAAACTTTACGTATCTATCTGGCCATGAGTATCTGCTGCTTTCATATTGCTTGCTGTTAAGAATCGGATGACAGACCGTATTTCACAGTGGGCTGTTCAAATTTCTTAGATATTTTAACGCTACTATAGACTGCGTGCTGTGCAAGCAATGCCGGGAGTTCACGTGCGCCCTCATCTTAACACTCGGTAGAAATTGCAAACGGTATTGAAAACAAACCTTACTTACAAAATAACTCTCGTATTTATTTGTGGAATGTGGTATACAAGAAATAATTAAGCGATAACAGTAGATTATATATGGTGTGTATAAGCGCATAAGCTTCACGCAGCGACATTCTTCGTTCGGTTCGAAAATCTTACTGTTAAAATGAATTATACTTCGTATGTTTTCAAGAACTACTTGAAAGAGACGTACATTTGGCAACACTGTATTTGCGAAATACAAAATTTGACAGTAATCTTTTTCATTAAAATCGCAGAATACAAATTATTGTTTTACAACGTTGGCAAATGGTGTAGAAATGTTAAAAATAAACTTTGAAGTCAAAATGAAAACGTTTACGAAAAAATTGAATTAAAAATACTTTGGTATTCTAAACTGCAGCTATCTCTATTAACAGATGTGGAACAATATACGCTTATTTGTGACCTAAAACTCACTAACTTCAAGAACCTCGTGAAGACGTATGAAGCATAGTACAATATTTTGATGAGATTTTTGTTTCAGAATTGAACCAGGAGTAACGCCACGTATAGTTTTTACGCCATTTCATGCAAACTCGATATCTAAACTGCATTCTATTGTTTATTCTAATCGTATTGCATATCTACACATAAAATCCGTTATATTTTCTTTATTTTATTATAGTTAGTGTAGTAACATAGCACAAGCATTTGCTTTTAATGACAAGTTTATAAAAAAGAAGATTATTTTCATTTGACCAAAAAGAAAAAAAGATTTTTAATTAATAGCGTTTGTCTTCGCTTCTTTATCTTCTATGAACCACATATCATTAACTTTCTTGTCTGTTGGAATACTATCAGAAGCTTAACCATGTACCAAATACACTGCATTGTATTTTTTCTCGCAATAGCTTTTCTTTAATGTAGCGAACCCTTTTATTGCGTGGATGAATCAAATATATCTCGCACTTTTTTTTTTATTGCTATAATAAAAATGATTGATCTTAAAATGTATTATGCATATTAGTATTACATAAACATCATTCATTTTTAATAATATTATCATTTGCATGCGAGTATTCATAATATTATAAATATCAACCCTCCTAATAAACAAATGAATAATATAGTATTTATAATCGTTCCAAGAAGAAGAGTTTTGGCGAGATAGCACCAACTCTTCCATGTGTTTCTGCTAAAGACGAAGTTACTGGAAATTACTAATTATTAGCGTTTTGAGTGTATCATCCTGCACATGATCTTTAAACGATGAAGTTGGAAAAGCACATTAGGGAATACTCAATCTATTAGTGATAAAAGGAACGCTTATCTCATGTACATGTAATATACGTAAACGTCGACATTTGTCAAAGACTTCTTATTTTTCTATATAATTTCGACATTTTCTTCCCACCAGATTGATATTTTTTTTAATTGCGTCACCGCAGAATAAAGTTAATAGTACCTAACACTTTGATCTTTGTTGAACCGTGTCCTCATCTATCAAATATGTTGTGGTCACAGGGGGCAAATTCGAGCTATAATTCGTGGTATTGAGGTGTTTTACAATGAGTTTGTATACACTTATACTACACTTTGAATAGGCATGTTTCACCTTTTTCGTCGATAGGGCAGTTTTGTTCAAAGCATCGGTTACCTTCAATCAGTCGATGAATCGCACATATAGTCGCTTTAATGATGCATGCCTTAGTCGGCATGACGCCTATTTTTCACTGATTCTCTGCGAGTTGAAAATTTTTGTGTCAGTCGTATATTTGGGTATTTAAAAAATCTTTTTAGTGACTTGCAGTCAGTCTGTACAAAAAAATCATGTCTTACTTCGTCACATGACAAAAAAATTAATAGTGATTCTTTGCATTACACGTGTGTGTGTAATGCATGCAATCAGATATGATGCTATTGACAATAAATCAACTCTGACCTCTTGTCGCACAGTGTTGATGGAGTCACATCTTGTTGACACCTTCACCTAGCACACTCAGCATCACTCATTTCACCTAGGGAGCGGTAAAAAAGTTATTTATATTTGACTCATCCTTGTATTTTTTCAAAAAATTTCCTCGTCGAAGACTGTATTATAGGTATTAATTTTCTTGGGAGTTTGACCAACTTTGAATAGCTGTTCGATCTGCTTCGTCTGCTGTTATTGAAGCAACTTTGCATGTAATTCCTCTTGGTAGCAGATATAATTGGCAAACAGACATAATTTGTTGCAATTTATATTTTACGAGATGGCATTTATACATATATAGAGGGAAAAGTAGGGGTCCCAATACTGATCCTTGCGGAACTCCTTTATTATAGATTAATTAGGCTGTTCAGTACCATTAAAGGTGATTTGTTCTCTTTCTTCTAAGTATGATTTAATTAGTTTGTATGCCTGACCTCTTACTCCATAAAAGAATAACTTTTACAGAAGAAAATCATGTCCCACGAAATTAAATAACTTTAAGCGGCTGCAGGTTAAAACCAGGTCTTCTTTTGCGTTAAATGCTGTTGATAGTTCTTCAATCAAACTTGATACCACTGATGTTGTGTATCTTACTTTCCTATACATATATCAGTGCTAATTATCTGAATATTCCACTTTAGCATAGCATTTGTATAGTATTTTTTTGTTTATAATAACTTCAATGTATAGAAAAACGCAAACAGCACATAAAAACATTTTTGTATTATCTATAAATCTAAAGTATAACAGATAGGGATTATCAAGTCTGTACTGTATTTTTATATTTTCTAATTAAAATTTACTAATCAAATTTTATTTTAACTATTTTTATGTAATAGTAAGTACTGCTAAAAGATAAAAATTTCTTTTTTCTCAGCATTGATTCAGACATACAGAATATACGCCATGGTTGGTGTCCCATTGGAAGAACAGTATTATTTTTATTAATCGTTAGTCAAGGTAATTAAAAAATTTTTTGACTATATATAGTAGAACCTGTAAATCACGTTTATAATTTTATGTATTTATTCTGAAAGTCACGTTATTTATACTTTTTTTATATTTTTTTCTAATTTTACAATCTATATTTGTTTAAGTCGTCAAATATTTTAACGACTCTAAAAGAGAATTATTATAAAAGAATTGAAATACCCTAGCTATGATATAGTTCGCAATCCCAAATACACATTTCAACAAAGAAATTGCCATCTGCATAACCATATACACTTTTGTATATATAATCGAGCATGCTTTATTCTAAGGAACATTTAGTGGTCATTTTTAATTAGATAAATTGCATTATCCACTGAAAAGGGCAACTCTATTGTTGAAATGTACATTTAGAGCTTTAAATTATGTTATTTTTTTTTTACTAACTTCACTTGTTTTTTAAATATCACAGTACCTATGTACAAAAAGTATCATGTTTATATTTAGTGACCTTTTAACATTTAAAGAAACTGTTTAGGTAGATTTTTAATGACTTAAAATCATGCGGGTCTTCTAAATTATTTTTATTCTAATTACACAAGTATACACGGTTTTGGATCTAAGCAACCAAAAGCTGTTTCTAAGGTTATTTGGGGCGCTGAATCCGAATCTGCACTCCGTTTTTTGATATTGGTTCTAGTTTTTGAGATATTAAATAAACAAAACTCCATTTTATTCATTAAAAAGTGTTAAATTAGAAATGAAGAGCAGTCGAACTGAGTCGCTTGTACTGTCCAACAGTAGCCGCTTATCATGCCCTCGTCTCAAAATCCTTGGTATCGTTTTTCGATTTTCGCCAAATCTTGGTGTAGTCGCTCTCCTTGCTCGTCGCTCGTATCACCAAAGTTTTCAGGAAAAAATTCGAGATGAGAATGCAGAAAATGTATTTTGAGAGACATTCGAGCTCCAATCTTGCAATAATTTTGCAACAAACTGTCGATTTTCTTCTTGAAATCCGGGAATTTGCGGTTACCGAGAAAGTTGTGAACAACATCTTGAAATGATACCCATGCTGCTGCTTCATTGGGCGTTAAACAGCCGTGATGCGAGCAATTCTGATTTTTGTTTTGATAAATTCAAATCACGAACCAAATCATTGAGTTCACTCTGCGAAACTAAATGTTTTTCCTCCATGTTAAAATCGCTTCCATTGTTCGTCGGCGGTGAACTACAAGTTTCCATGGATTTTGCACTCGTACCTGGACAAATTGGCAAAGGATCATTGCTCGCACGGGGAACTGGCTTAGACACTGATAATACTTCAGGATATTTATATTTTGCTAGTTTTTTTGCATTTAGACCGAGGACATTCATTAAGCAAAAGTAACAATCATCTACATGATTTTTTGCCTCTCTCCATAACATTGGCAGTGAAAATGAAAAACATACTTTTTTACCGCGTGACCACTTGTATAATATTGTGCTACACGCGTTACAAAACAATTTCGGTACCCACGTCTTATGAGTGTTTGATACAGAGAAACCAAAATAATAAAAATATGCATTTCTGATCACATTAGTAATAACTTTGCCACTTTTTCTGATCATATAACATCCGCAACATAACAAAAACACTTTCAATCAACTTTACAATTCTGTCTTTGCATTTTCACACATTTTGGATTAAAAAAAAAACTTTAAAAATACAAATTAAATAATGTTTCTAGCGACGCCAACAGCTGACTGTCATTATGATAGCGCAGTGCTGCCAACATGCGCGAACTCACAAACTGGAACCAATTTTGAAAAACGAAACCCGGATTTGAATTCAGCACCTCAAATAACGTCAAGATTTGTTCTCATCTGCTCTGATCCAAAAGTTGACCGAAATTTGTAAACTTGTGTTATTTCCAAAAGTAATTAAATAAATAACTTAACATATTTCGCAAGTAAACATTAAATTCGTTTAGAAGCGACAAAATTTATGTCATAAAAAACAATATTCATTTTCAAAAATGGCTAAAGAAAAAAAAAAGTGAAAATCGCATTACATTAGAACTAATGTAAATCCCAATTATTTTCTTTACAATTTGTTATTTTATTTTTATAGTCCTTCCATTTATGTTTTTCTTTGTGTTTAAATGATGGTGAAATTTTAGGCGATTTTAAAATATTAGAACTCAGAAGTTGAGCTGGTGTTTTAATAACCCTTAATAAATAAATAAAATTGTTGTTCTCGCACAATATCTATTCGTATTCCGTAATATCATAGATATATATTTTCTACATCATAAACATTGATGCAATCTCATTGCAGAATAAAGGGCAAATTATTTTAAGGATTGATACCATTTTTTAAATTTTTATTATCTTCCTATATTGTTAGAGTATGTCTCTAGCTTCGTTCTTCTAGTTAGATCAAACAGCTTTTTCTATGCACAATTTTATTTCAGGATACTCATCTCCCATTTGTAGAAACCGTATTCTTGCCAAGTCCTTACACTGGCATAGTATATGGATCGCGGTTTTCTTTTCTGGAGAACTTATCTCATTCTTTATCGCTGGGAAGTGCACTTATTACCTGTCTGTGGGCTGTAGCCTTTCAAACCTCTCTTTACAACCCGTTTTGTTAAGGAGCCTTCTTTGTAGCTTCCTAGACTTTCTATCAACTTCCTGAAATCGGTCATCTAAATTTGAAACTAGCTACGCGATCAATTATCCAGCAGAAAGACTTACCTGCTTTCAATTTTTTAATATTGTTTATGGCAAAATGGTCTGGAAGAACCAGGCTATTAACAAAATAAAATAAGTCCCAAAACTGCATTTTCCCTCGGACGAACCCACTTAATACGTAAATAATAATTACTATTAATATAAGTTTTAATACAACTCTTAATAAATATTTGACTGTTATAATGTATACAAGTTGTCTTGTACCCAGCGCAACTTTTACATTATTAAAGATAATGTTTTTTATTACAAGTAAACTTTTTCATTTCGTAAGGATAAAACCGGAGATTTGTGTTAGTAAAATTATATATTATGCAACAAATGTAAGAAATATGGGTGTTCATATTCTTATACAAGGGTAGTTTGATAAGTTTCCATCCTAGCACACAAACAAGTAATTTGTTTGTCAAATTCAGTTTTATCTTTCAACATAGTTTCCTTGTAAGTCTGTACACTTTTTCCAAGGATGCTCCCATTTCTTTAATCCATCCAAATAGTAGTTGGTATCTTGTTCTGCAAAATAGGAGTATACCAATGTGATGACCTCTTTTTTCGATGAACATCTCTGTCCGACCTGTGAAACTTTGAATCTAAAAAGCAGAAAACTGTCGCTGGGGGCGATTGGTGGTCAATCAATTCGCAAATTTTTGTCATAGAGACCATTGAAATGTGAGCCGGTGTGTTGTCTTGGTGGAACAAAACCTTTTTTTCAAACGCGGCTGTTTTTCCCCAAATTCTGGTTCTAGTTGGTCAAGTAATGATGCCTGGTGTATCTTCATTATTGTTTTTCCTTTTTCAAGATAGTCGATTAACATAACTCCGTGACTGTCCCAAAAAAACTCATCACTTTCCCGATTAATGGAACAATCTTCTGTCTTGGTTTCAGCAGTGTAATAGTGTATCCAAGTTTCGTCCGCAGTTATTAATCACCGCCAAAACTCAGACTTATTTCATTTCAATAGGGTCCTAGAAATGTTCATTTGAATGCGTTTTTGGTCTTGAGTGAGCAAACGTGGCTCTCAACACTTCAGTCAGTATATGACAAATATGTTTTTTCGAGATTCCCACGGCCTCTGCTGTCTCTCTACCTTTAACTCGGCGATCGTTTAGCATCATTTGGTGAGCCTTTCTTCAGTTTTTGGCCGTCCCGAACGTTCATTGTCAACCAAACTGGTACGACCACCCTTAAATTCATCTACCTAAAATTTCACTGCGGTAAATGATGCAGGGTCCTTGTAAAGAGCGTCCATCTCGACTTTAACTTGCGTAAGCGTATTGCCCTTCAAATGCAAGAGTTTAATGGCAGCTCAATATTCCATTTTTACACAAACGCTAACATCAACTGATACAAACGTCCGTTACTCAACAGCTGAGCGACCAACATGGCCAAAATTTTCAGTAGTATCTTGCTACGCATGTACAATTATATTGTCAGAATATTTTTGACGCTTAACGCCATCTTCATGTTGAAGCTTGACACTTTTTAGATTACCTTTGTAGAAGCGTGTTGAATTGTAAATTCTAAATTTATTCATGTCTACCTTAAAGATTTTATTTGGAATGAAAAATATATTCTTCATTTGATCACATCAATTTTATTAAACCCTATATTAAAAAATATATTTAAGGGACGTTATATTTACGAAAATAATATTGATAAGATCATTTTTTGATATTTCGCAATACAACTAATATTTATTCCCTAACATTCACAAGTCTTCCAACACTGTTTCCATATCTAACTTTCACTATAACCCCTAGGTATTGAAAAGGTCATCTCCGTTAGCGATTTTTTTCCTTTCGACATTAATATTCGTATGATTTTCGGGAGTCAATAAACAGATCAACTGGAAACTTGCTCATATATTTATTTTTCTACCTAAAGCAAGATCTTCCAAAAATATCAGCAACGTATCGATCTTCTATAAAGTGCTTGCTGGTGATTCACACTTAGAAATAATTTATCACTAGAGGCAATAAGCATAATATATACATAAAAAAGGCGTTGTTGGGAAAAGTTCATCAAATACGAAATGCAATAATGGTTGAAAACTCAGGATTTTCTGCTTATTACATCGTTATATTAAATCAAACCCCGGTCGCTTGCTTGTCGGGTGGATGACTGGGGTTCGATTCTTCATCGAATGGCAAGATTTTTTTTATTAACTTCCGCCTTAATAATAATGATGTAATAAGCAGAACATTACGAGTTTTTGTTAATTTACATCGTGGAATGTGCAATTATATATATGCATATGCATGCAATAATGGTTATTATGTTAATGTAAATAAAGAAGAAAGAATTTGTTGTACAAAAAAAAATGCTGGATGAAAATTATGATTGTTCATATATATCATATTAAGATGTTTTAAAGTTTGTATATGACGAAATTCAGAGGACAAAACGTCATGAATTTTGCACTAAACACTGTTGAGCGTGATAAACTTGTTGACATAATTTGTTAAGTTTTAATCATGTGATAAATTTTTTATTGTGTCGTGTTTCATAGATTGTTCCTAAACAGTATAAATTAATACATTATATATCTGTTTTCTTTTGTATTGAAAAAAATGTCAGTTTAGTATAGAAAAAAATTATTTAAGACTTTGTCTGACTAATAAAGTGGGTGATTATTTAGGGGAAGCATGGACGTTACACGAAAACTCAAAAGCGGATGTTCAGGCAAAAGTTGACGTCGGCGATTCACCATTTGTTTTTCAAACGTTGTTAAGCGTGGTCGTATATAACAATGTCATGTTCATGAGAAATGATTCTTTTTGAGACAGATGGTAATTTATTTCATAAATGTCCTATTTCGCAGTACATTAGCATTATATTCGATATCTTGTATGTAATGTAGACATTGGACACAGCGATACATTTAATTGTGATGATGCTAGGAAAACTAACAATTTTGGGTCAACAGCATGCACTTCCGGTTACCCTATAAAAATCACGCACTTTCGTAAGAGATCAACAATTTTATTTTGTTTTGTTTTACAGCTTGGACAATTTACGTTTATTGAAAATCTAGAATTTTCAGTTTCTTTTTTAGCGAACAAAAACTAATTTTATTGTTGAAGGTCGTAGCGGTGAATTTCTTAGAATCGGTAGCATGCTCACAATGAGGGAGAAATTCAAATATCTAAAATAACAAAAGCTGATATCCAATTAAAAGATTGACATTTTTCAGGTTACAATTGATTTTCGTTTTATTTCTTTCTTCATTCTAAGTTCCTCGTATAACTAATCTGCGAAGTATCTTGTTCATTATACAATTTTGTTTATTTTTATGTACTTCTTTTCTTAACGTGTACGATGTACAGATTTCCACATCGAGCTGTGCCAGGTTTTGCCCTTTTTTATTTATACTTATATATGTGTGGGGATGGTTTTCATTATGTCTGTATCTTGTGTTGTGTTGATTTTCTGGGCTCGGTTGGATTCTTCCTCCAAAGTGTAACAACAAGGGAAGGTATAAGTTCTTAAATATCCTACAGTCGAAGACAACAAAAAGACTTTAAGGCAATACGTACCTAGCCTAGGTAATTGGGCCATCATAGATGTAATGCTATTGGTACTTCAAAATCGAAACGTATTCTAAAAATGTTTTGAAAAGAGCGCTTAAAGAAACAGATCGAAAAATAAATGGAATATTACGAATAACTAATGCGAATTACATTTTCATTTTTAACTATAAATTTTGCAAATTCTATTTCTTACAATTTATGATTGCATTTTGTTGAGGAGTGTTAAATTTTTAACTTCGAGATGTTTTTTTAATGAAAAAAGAATAACAGATCTATACTAAATGTGTTATTGGCTATAACTATTATAATTTGTTTAGGAACAATCTGTAACTACATATATAAATCAGTATTTTCATTATACCTAGATATGTATATTATAATTTTATGCACTTTACTATGTGCTGTGTCATTGTACTTGTAAAACAGAAATTACAGCTGTATAATTTCTTTGTAAAATAATGTAACATTGAAATAATTAGATATATAGAATTTTTTGTAACATAAATTATGCTACAGACAGTTAGTTTTGCTAATTTAATTTAATTAAAATTAACTTAATATATTGGTATAGAGAAATAACGATTTCTTTAGTCATGAGATACAACTAAATACAACGATTGAAGTGTTTGTTGTTCTAAGATTCTGTGTTGTGATATATTTTGTTTTAATATGATCAATTGATATATACTCTATATATGTGTATAAAATAATATAAATTTTAATTTTATGTATAAGGATAATTTGTGTTTTGATGTGGGTTTTTAAATACTGTATATATATTTTTATTCTGTTTCAAATGTATTCCACAACATTTGTATATTTTTATATACTTCCTTTAAGACTAAGTAAAGTTGCTAAAATAATATCTTGAAACATTGTTCTTTTTGATTATTGATCTTGTACCATATTGTAATAATAGAGTTTGTTTATCAATAGTCGTAGCCCTCAAAAAACTATCTTTTAGTACGAAGACAGTCTGTTTCTGATTTGAATCCTGAACACATATAATATGGTAATTACACGAATATGTCTTCAATTGATTGTAAATCTTAATAGAGAATGCGGTTGATTCAATCAATTAAGGTTAATATAACCCGTTTCCACATTAATTTTTGCATTCTGTATATATACTTCGACAACTAATTTGTTATCATTAGCAGGTATTTAATCACAATGTCACACTAGACTTATACCATCGGAAGCTAAACACGCACTACGTGTTTATTTAGTTTTCGACGGTATAAGTCTAGTTCGGACTTTGTCTTTGTGCGGATTTTGTCGTGTTTCCAGGTGTGACACTGTTATTACTGCTGATGATGACGACTTAGTTTATCGAAATGCGTATACAGAATACGAAAATTATTCTAGGAAGGATCTATATTAACCTTAATTGATTCTAAAACAATTGTGAATTTAACATTATTTCTTATAAATTTTATCATCAAAGCTAAGACATGGGTAAATAATGCGATTCAATCTTCATGAGCGTGTTATGTAAAGATGCAGAAGTTATGTAATGATACGTGATTATTCCCAAGACCACCACTGCTTAGAATCCAGTAAATCTTTATATACCGAAAAGGTACGTTCTATATCATCGTTCATTATTGAAACAATATAACAATTCTGTAAAATGCTCTATTTTGATTACGCATTATCTGTTCCAATCGATTATGATTTGTGTAGATCACCTTCCTATAGAAATAGTAACAATTAATTAAATCTTTACTTAATTAATTGGTCTTGGTTACAAAGATCAATTACCTAATTCTTCAAATAAATAGTCTAATTCAAAAAGCTAATCACTAACAAATGTAAACAAAAAAAAGTAGTAAGGGAAAATCACAAGGTTATGTACAAAACAAAACACCTTACACCGCGGAAAAAAGAAACAGCAAAGGGAAGGAAATGAACTTACTCTAAAATCTAAGCAATAAAAGACGTAGTAACTTTGAACCAACAATTTAATTAAAAGATCATTAATTCCTTTATCTTCTAAAGTTAATAGATAATTGGTATTAATAAGAAATGTAATTAAATTACCCAATTTGCCTAATCTTTATGGTGAAAGAAGTATTAACAATTTGCTACGAATACAAAATGACAGCAACTGTGTTTGAGGTTTCACAAAATGATATAATTTCCTCAAAAGATCTAAACTTATATATAGCGGAAGAATTCGCTATATGCTTTAGATTGGCGAAATGATACTGAGAAAAACAAAACTTCAAATAACGTTAATATAAAAACTTTGAAATCCTCATTTTTTGCTATCATAAGTCTTTTCGACTTGTTATGACCGCGGGAGCGATAGTGCGTATTTGGTGTATAGTAATCCCTCCTCGCCGTAAGAGGTAAAGCAGTGTCGATTATTCTTGTTCAACACCAGGAAAAGTACCGACCACATCCGAAACGTGAAACGATTTTCTCAAAAATCGCCGTAAGAGGTTCGAACCGTCGACTTCTCTAGCTAAATATCTTCCAGTCCAGTCTACTACTTTTACAATATGCGCTAGCCCGGCTTCAACTTTGTTATTTAATATAAAAAAAGTATCAGAGAAAATCAATTGAACATTACTATATATTTAAGTCATCAAGTAGTGAGTAATTAGATAGTCATAATAGCTGCAAATGAAAAGGAACTGAGAATTAAAGAGCGAAATGTGTGATAAAAAATCATGATACAAAGTAAGATATATAGTGATTAGAAAAATATTAGCATAAAATATGAGGATACAATTAAAAATGAAAAGCGATGTTTAAAGAAATCGATAAACGTTTATTAAAACAATTAAATTTCAATTTCATATATAATCCCGGTATTTTTTCTATTAATTTTACAAGAATGAGTTTCACTTTAACTCGGGCCTCTTGTGGTTGTTTCCATATTTTCTGGGGCGTTGGACGATTTTCATAAAAGAGGCTTACACATTTATATTCATGTAAATAAATGATCTTCTCAAGTTTCTCTAAACAGTAGAACCACTAATTCGTTGCTTAAGTCCACAATTTATGGCAAAGTTTTTATTTTATCTAACCTCGTAATAATTCAATGACCCAAACTGTTTTGCTTTAAAAAATGTGCCAAATCCCTACTGTTTTTTAATGTAGTGAACATATCAATTTAATAACAATTCTATTGCTGGTTATGCAAAGTTGATAACTATCGGTACGTAAGTATATGTTATTGTGTTACTGTCTTATAAAATTTTATCATATTGGCTATTCTTTGAGTCATATCTATATTTGTTACCTTATAGAAATTTGACACCCAGAACTGGAGGACTTTTTTTCAGGATTACCTAATGGGTCACCTTTTTCTTTAAATATAAGCAGATGATTTATTATTACTCTGATCTAATAATAATTACATACAATAGTGCGACATTATAAAAAAAATAAAAGTAAAAATAAAGTTAGGATGCACTTAGAAATTTGATTTTTATTAAAATATTCTTTAATTATAACAATTTCAAATCTTTTGTTAGCTTATCAATGTCTTCTTTTTTATTTGGGCCCAATCCTATTGCTGTTAATGTACCTCTTTCTAATTGTGTCCTTCCAGCATCAAATATCAAACAGGTATTCAAATTATTTTGTTTAGCTTTTTCATATAATGACTTTATAGACTCTTCACAATTTTCACTGATTTTTAAAACGATTTTTGGTTGACCACTTCGTAGCCAAACTCTTAATTCATTTTTAAATGATCTTGATGCTAAATCATATAATGTCACTGCTGCATGAGCACACTGCGTTGCTACTTTCCCTTGTCCCATTTTTAAATCTGTTCTTATCACTATTACCATTTTTACTTCACTTAAGTTTACTACAGTCTTAAACAATTTCAATAAACTAGACATATTGCATTAACTATTATTTTGTTGCTTTCGTTTTGTATACTCTTCCATGCATTTTCTAAAATCTCCTACTTGTACTTGACACCTTCGCCAGTCTTGCGTTTCAGCAATACATTCCTGGAAGAGTTTAAAAATATGTACTGTTCGCATAAAGTTAATTTAAATAGCTTACCTGTACTTTGTAATGTAAATCAATGCAGCCGGTTTTCTTTAGCATCTCTTCTACTGGATCAGTAATTTCTGTTGTGCCATGTCCTTTAGTCATATTACTAAATTGAAAACTTTTAAAATAATTAGTTTCAACACTATAACTTCGAAATAGTTTTAAGGTTAATTCAATGAGATTTGTTTAAAATGAATATATGTTTCCCTTTTCATAATAAGACGGCATTCTACATTATTTAAAGCATACTTTAATATAAAAGAATTGCTTTAGTAATATATGTCTAGAATCCAAAAAAGTTTAATTAAAATTACAGATATCCTTTTTCTAAATTTTATTTACTTTAAAGGAAATTTCATGGAAGCGCCAAATAGAATTCTGTTAATTTTTATTCTGCATGCTTCCCTATTTACCGTGAGATGGCAAGCCATATTAAAATTATTTGTGAGTGAAAATATTCTAATATTTAATCACATTTGAAATCTATATATTTACATTAACAATATCTACGGTTGTAAATACAAAATATGAGAAGTAATGCCTTTTGTAATAAACAAATAAGTACCCGAATTTTAAAATAAAAGTATCTTTGATCAAACTTCCATTTAATTATTTAATAGATTTTAATTATTATTATCTTATTTTATAAAACAAAAATCATAGTTAATACAATTAAATATATGAAAATTTTAAGAGTGAAGTAGAAGTTACTTTTATTAATAATGATATAGAATCCTCTCTACTGAACACTTGAACCCTTGTTTCATAGATGGCGGAGGACTTACAATTAAATGTTTTTATTTTATTTTCGTTTGAAATTAATAGTAAAATATATTTTAAAACTAATGATAGAATCAATTTTTAAATTACATATCTATTTAATTCAATATTATACTCCAAATATTATTTAATAAATGATTTTTGGTTCATTAGAAAGAAGCCTATATTTAGTAGATGGCAGCACACACCAAGTTTCGGGAATTATCTTTTTTTATTTTTATTGTTTTGATTTGACATGGATTTAACCAATATAAATTACAGTTAATGTCTAACAATAAATATGCTTTTTAAATGATATATTTTATAATTTAATAATTGTTTAAAATTATAAGGTTATGTCTGACATATGGCAAATGAGTATATGCAGGGTTACGTCATATTCAGTATATATTCAAACCTGCGTTAAATGGTCAAATTATTTTGTAAATAGAATAACTCATTTTGCAATCGTATTATAAACAAAAAGGAAAATGGACGTTTATCTTGTAAGGTTTTTTATTAGATTTATAAACATAGCACAGAAAAATACGAAGGTGTCTATAGAGAATGTGACAATTTCCCGGTCATGATAACTTCCAAGTTTTTGGCAGTATGTAAACGATTACCTCACATAATCCTTATAAATGACGCTGTAATCGTCGTATATTTTTATTGGAGGCTCGTCTCGAACGCTAGAAACTGGTTGGTCGCTGTGAGTTACATATTTTTATGTCGGTGTGCGTCGCCAGACTTATAGGTTAGAATTTCAAGGTAGGATCATTTTTAAAACTATTTTTTACATTATTCCTAGAAATGTCTCTTGAATTGCACGCCATTACTGAATTTATAAATAATGTTATACGATTTTGTTTTAATAATTAATTTAGAAGAAACAACTTGTGTAAAATATTTATTAAAAAAAATGTGAGAAGAATCCGGTACCGGATTTTAACTATTCTGCGGTTCCGGACAATAATCATATAACATTTTTTTAAATATAAATATTATTGATTTAACGTATATTACTTCTGTTAATTCGTTTAAAATCTAATTACACGTTCTTTGTAGTTTCATTATTTTTAATACAATAACTGTGATATAACATATTTCTTATTTAATTTTATAAATACATTCCAAGGTTGGATATGAATTTCTGTAGGTACATAAAGTACATATATCAAGTTTATATTTAATATGTTTTTGTTTCGTAATTATTTAAGACTTCTAGGGGGTTGTTTTATATTGATTTTTGTTTTAGTGAAACAGGTATTGTACGCAGTACCGTTGTATTTACGTTTTCAAACAAGACTAAGCATATTTTAAAACTTCTAATCAGATTAGCTTAACTCTCAAAAACTTTTTTAAATTTTAAATATTTTTAGGTACTTCAGTATTGCATAGGTATTTATTACTGAAGATTTGAATGTTTGATATGATACGTAGATTAGTTTTGACTCGTTGCAATTATTTTTTTTGACTTGATCGCAATGTTTGAAGGCAATATTAAGATCCATATGAACAGATGTTTTATATATAATTTCAACTGAATTTAGTATTTTAATTATTTAATACAAAATTATTGACAACAATGAAATATGGAAGATGTTTTAAGGACAATCTACTTGTATTTTTCGTCTCAAACTTTCACCGTGTGTATTTGTTTAAATACGTAATCTTAGTTACTACTTGATGATGATTTTCTCAACTAAAACTGTAAGTTACAAATTTGAATATAACACAAGTAGTTCTAAATAAAAATATTATAAAAAAAACTATCATGCACTAATAATTTTCTGAAAGATATATTTTTATATATTTAAGTTATATGTACTTATAATTCACAAGTGTTCAAACTGATATGCCTATAATAAATTAACCGGAATTGACAGCTGGCAAACACGTATGAAAAGCGTTTAATAAATAACTTGGCAACAGTCACAGTTCTAAAAAAAGGATAGCCATATTAAGCATCTATAAAATAATAAATGACCAGACACTGTGAAAAGGGCTATTGCGTCAATACTGATTTTTGTACGACTGTAAGTTGAAAGCATCTCATGATTTATGAGTTTATGGGTTGACCTAAATTTATGATTTTTTTATTAAATCAGTTTGTTATTAGTTTTCCTATGTAGGAATCAAGATTAATACTTTCCGCAATATTTTATCATTTAAAAAGGATACTCTGTGCTAATCAAAGATTATCTTAAAAAACAATTATTTATGTTAGGTTGGTATAAGAAATGGGAATAACTTGACTTCTGATAGAAACATCGAAGGGATAATAAGACTAATAATTTATTACCCTTATTAGTAATAAAACTAATAAGCAGTGTATGGTGTAGCTTACGTCAGTACAATTCTTGAACTTAATGCTGAAAAATACATACTAAAAAGAAGTATTTCAAGATTTTAATCCAACTTTCAATAAGATGTTATTAAAATGAAGAATAACTAAAGTAAAAATTTGAAAATAAATTATTTTTGCGTAAATAATGATAAAAACGTGACAAATATTGAGTAAGAAATAGAAAGTGTACTTCAACGAAATAAGCAAACATTTTTAATTTTGTTTAAGTATGACTTGATATAAACTATAAAACTTAAATTATTATAAAAAGGATTTTAAGAAGGAGAAAACCAGTATTTGTATTTCAACAAAATAGTTTGATATACAGAGTTTGTTAGATACCTCTTACCTCTTCGTTCGATGAAAATCGTTTTCCACGCATGAATTTTTGAGATGTGAGAACAGCCAGAAGTCAGAGAGAGCTGAATCTGGCGAATAGGGTAGATATTCCATCAATTTGTACTTTAATTCACTGGATTTTTGCAATGATTTTTTTGAGCTGTGTGAGAGGGTGCGTCGTCTTGATGAAAAATGATTTTTTTTTCTGTAAACCAGATCTTTTCTTACGAATTTTTTCATCCAGTTGGGCCAAAAGGTTACAATAATAATCTAAGTCTATCGTTTTACCATTTTGATGTAGTCCAGAAATCAATGAGTTTTTTTGGGATGCAAAATTATTTTTGCATCCCAAAAAAACTCATTAATTTCTGCTCACTTCGGAGCCGAAGTACTGGGCCTCTCAACTTCTTCTTGAGATAATTGTTTTCGAAAATTATAAAAAATTATTGCCAGAAATCGTAGCAAAAATAACAGAATATAGTTTTGGAAAACTGCCAATTAACCAAGAGAGATTTAGTTGAAGCCCTAAGCATAAACACGATTGATGAGACTTGGGTTTACCACCATGATCCCCAATTGAAACAAGAAGCTAAGGAATGATGTAAATCCAGCACTTCGGCTGCAAAGCGAGTTAAGGTTCAGAAATCGGCCAAGAAAGTGCTAGGATCAGTATTTTTGAGATGCAAAAGGAATTTAGTTCGTGGAATACTTCCAAACTGGTAAAACAATAAACTCAGATTATTATTGTAACTTTTTGGTACAGCTGGATGTAAAAGTTCGCGAGAAGTGACCTGATTTACACAAGAAAAAAATCATTTTTCATCAAGACAACGCACCCTCTCACACAGCTCAAAAAAAAAACTTGGCAAAAATCAATGAATTCAAATATGAATTGCTGCAACATCCACCCTATTCGCCATTTAATCCCTCTGACTCATGCGTGAAAAACGATTTTTATCAAACGAAGGGATAATAGCAGTTTCCGCTGTCTTACTTCAGAGATGGAATCCATAAATTATAAGATCACTCGAACAAGTGTACAAGTGTATTGAAGTTCAGGGAGGTTATATTGAATAATAAATTTTGTTTCAGAAAATATAATCGTCTTTTTTTTATCGAATGGCAAAACTTATTGAACAACCTGGTAGTAAAGAAAAAATCACGTTTATCTATTAATAGTAACTAGATAATAGATTGAGCAAATCGAGATAAAGAATTCTTACGAAATGTTGCCTAATAATCAATATGATAGGAATAACAAATATTGACCGCAGACAATAAATTGACGTTGCTCGCTATAAAGTAAAAATCATTTTAACACATTCTTGGCCAGTCCAAAAAATAATTTTAGTATGATTTTCGTATGCATAATAATAATATATGTATAACATTACATTTTACGTGAAACGAATCTATTAAAGATGGTAATTTTTAAATATGTTTACGATTTGAAGAAAAATTTGTTGTTTTAAACATGGACATTTACATTGTCTTCTTAGAATGTAATTAAGTGCTTTTAAGAACAGAAACTCGTGTAAGTAGATGCACACAGGGTATCAAAGCAAACCTAATAAAAACTGCAGATGTGAGGGAGCTATGAGTAAATAATATATTACTGCAGTATTATGCATACGCAGCTACAAGAAACGGAAGTCTGTCAGTCAGCCGTAATATATTACAGAAGGAGCGTAGTTAAAATTTTTAAATAACGCTTGTAAGATGCCACTATATGATGAATTAGAACTAGCTTAATGCCGAAAGCGGATTTTTATTTTGTTTACGAGGTGTGTTCAAAAGGAAAGGTGAATTTTGAATTTTCGCGTGCTGTGTACATTCGATTATAGAAATTTTTTTTTGTTATGTTGGTACACAAAATTCTTTTTGCATCCCAAAAAAACTCATTAATTTCTGCTCACTTCGGAGCCGAAATACTGGGCCTCTTGTTTTGATTCAAGATTATGTTGGTAGACCCAAGTAGACCCAATTCATAGTGATGAAACGATGCACAAAATCGTTTTTATTCTTTCTAAAACATTTCAATGTTGCTGGGAAAGTTGCATTCGAATTTTGCACACAGCTTTATGAAACTCAAAACTGCAGCCAAAATTATGTCCGTACTTTTATTAATAATTTGTTTTATTGCATATTTTAAAACAAATTATTAATAAAAGTAAGGACAAAAACTCTTTAGGCAAAGATGGTATAAATGTAGAATTGATAAAAGTATGGTGGTGATAAGCTGCACGAAAGATTATATCAACAATTAATGTCAACCATATAGTCAAACAGATTATGTTATTATTGTTGATTCTGTTTTTTCTTAGGTTTTCTCCTTGATGGCTTGCTTCTATATATTGTTCTTAATGGTTTTTTAAGTAATTGATCAAATGTTTTCATATTGCATTTTGTCCACTTTTTCATTTTAGTTTATCTTATTTTATTCATCATTTATATTTAACTTTGCCAAATTAAAATAGGTTTTACCTTTAAGAATGGTTATCGAAATAATTTTAAATATTTAATAAATGATTTACCCCGAAAAAAGAAAATTTTTAAAAATAAGGAACTACAAATAATTGCACGTTTCAAAGAAATAAATAATGACCTTTAATTTTTCTCAATTAAAACAGGTTCTGGCTTTAGGAATACTAATTGAAACAAGGTATAATTTATAGAAAATAATTCAGATAGAAAAAAGTAAATGTTTAAAAACAAGAAAGCCTATAAATGATTCGTGTTTCAAACATTTTTAATTTACTACATCAAAGTATGTGCTGGTTTTAAAAATTGTAACTGAAAGAACCTTCTTCCTTAAAAAATAAACACAAAATTAATAGTAATACTTTATTAATCGATTACTTTATAGAAACGTGGACATAAATTTTAAAATAAATAGCTTCGTAACTAACTTATTTTGTTGTTTAAACTATACGAGGTTTGTTCAAAACGAAAGGTGAATTTTGAATTTTTTTGAAAAGTATTTATTCATCAATATCCATTTTGTCCCCTTCAAAGTAATCCCCCTCAGATATAATGCACTTATGCCAGCGCTTCTTCCAATCCTCGAAGCACTTCAGAAATGCGCTTCTCGGCATGGCCATCAGCTCGTTCTTCGATTCTGACTTTATCTCATCAATTGTGGCAAAACGCTTTCCTTTCATTGGTCTCTTCAGTTTTGAGAATAGGAAAAATCGCAGGGAGCTAAATCTGGTGAATAAGGTGGTTGAGGCATGATTAGGGTGTTGTTTTTGGCCAAAAAATCACGAACAAGCATTGATGTGTGAGCTGGTGCATTATTGTGATGCAGAATCCATGATTTTCTTTTCCACAATTCCGACCGTTTGAGCCGTATTGCTTCACGCAAACGTTGGATAACTTCCTTGAAGTATTCCTTATTAACCGCACGACCTATTGGCAAGAACTCATGATGCACCACGCCATTGTAATCGAAGAAAATAGTGAGCAAATCCTTCACATTTGATCGAGCTTGGCGTGCATTTTCTCGGCCTTCTGTAAAGCGCTTGTACCACTTATAAACACTTTTTTGAGACAAAGTGGACTCGCTGAATGCCACACTCAACATTTCAAGTGCCTTGAAGCACTTTATTCCATTTTTAACACAAAATTTAATACATATTCTTTGATCCATTTTTTTCAAAAGTCAAAAATCGAAAAATACAAACGTGACTAAGCTTTTCAGTTGCCAACAAAAAACTACTAATCCAAATTGGCTGATAATGCCAACATATGACTAACACATGTGTACCAACATAACAAAAAAAAATTTCTATAATCGAATGTACACAGCACGCGAAAATTCAAAATTCACCTTTCCTTTTGAACACACCTCGTAAACAAAATAAAAATCCGCCTTCGGCATTAAGCTAGTTCTAATTCATCATATAGTGGCATCTTACAAGCGTTATTTAAAAATTTTAACTACGCTCCTTCTGTAATATATTGCAGCTGACTGACAGACTTCCGTTTCTTGTAGCTGCGTATGCATAATACTGCAGTAATATATTATTTACTCATAGCTCCCTGGCGTCTGCAGTTTTTATTAGGTTTGCTTTGATACCCTGTGTGTATCTACTTACACGAGTTTCTGTTCTTAAAAGCACTTAATTACATTCTAAGAAGACTATGTAAATGTCCCTGTTTAAAACAACAAATTTTTCTTCAAATCGTAAACATATTTAAAAATTACCATCTCTAATAGATTCGTTTCACGTAAAATGTAATGTTATACATATATTATTATTATGCATACGAAAATCATACTAAAATTATTTTTTGGACTGGCCAAGAATGTGTTAAAATGATTTTTACTTTATAGCGAGCAACGTCAATTTATTGTCTGCGGTCAATATTTGTTATTCCTATCATATTGATTATTAGGCAACCTCTCGTAAGAATTCTTTATCTCGATTTGCTCAATCTATTATCTAGTTACTATTAATAGATAAAACGTGATTTTTTCTTTACTACCAGGTTGTTCAATAAGTTTTGCCATTCGATAAGAAAAACACGATTTTATGGTTTGAAATACATTTTATTATTCAATATAACCTCCCTGAACTTCAGTATACTTTTTCCAGTGATCTTCTAATTTATGGATTCCATCCCTGAAGTAAGACAGCGGAAACTGCTATTATCCCTTCGTTTGATGAAAATCGTTTTTCACGCATGAGTCAGAGGGATTAAATGGCGAATAGGGTGGATGTTGCAGCAATTCATATTTGAATTCACTGATTTTTGTCATGTTTTTTTGAGCTGTGTGAGAGGGTGCGTTGCCTTGATGAAAAATGGTTTTTTTCTTGTGTAAATCAGGTCTTTTCTCGCGAACTTTTACATCCGGCTACTTCAAAAATACAATTACAAATTACAATAATCTGAGTTTATTGTTTTACCAGTTTGGAAGTATTCCACGAACTAAATTCCTTTTGCATTTCAAAAATACTGATCCTAGCACTTTCTTGGCCGATTTCTGAACCTTAACTCGCTTTGCAGCCGAAGTGTTGGATTTACATCATTCCTTAGCTTCTTGTTTCAGTTGGGGATCATGGTGGTAAACACAAGTCTCATCAATCGTGTTTATGCTTAGGGCTTCAACTAAATCTCTCTTGGTTAATTGGCAGTTCTCCAAAACCATATTCTGTTATTTTTGCTACGATTTCTGGCAATAATTTTTTATAATTTTCGAAGACAATTATCTCAACAAGAAGTTGAGATAATTGTTGGTTTTTGTTTTCGGCAATGAAGCACCACATCAGTCAATAATTTCTCGTTGGTATGGAGAATTCAATCATGGACGGATTAGTCTTAGCGACGATCCAAGAGCAGGTTCACCATAAATGGCAGGCATTCAGGAAAACGTCGATGCTGTGCGCAAGATCATTAACGAAACATTAATCTAGATTTCAAAAACCTCAATTCAAAAAATTTTGCATAAAGAATTCTGTATAAAAAGTTAGTTTCTCGTTGGATACCGCATCTGTTGACCGAAGAACAGAAAGCAGCTAGGGTGAACTGATGTCAAAAGTTCTAGGTCGTTTCAACGCTGGAAACTCTAAAAACATGTACAACATTGTCAGCAGTGATTAATATTAGATTTACTCATACGAGCCAGAAAATAAACGCCAGTCGTCTGCTTAGGTGTTCTAAGATGAAGAAAAGCCGACAAAAGTTATGCGTTTTCGAAGTGTCTCCAAAAAGTTGGTCGTGACATTTATCTTGAAAACAGGTCATGTAGCAACAATTCCTCTACAAGATCAAAGAACTGTTACGGCCATTTGGTATACAACCATTTGTTTGCCCCAAGTCATCGCTGAGTTCCGAAAAACCAACCCCGAACGACGACCACCAAGACAATGCAAGTTCGCACACAGCACACAAGACAGTTGAATTTTTGATGCAACAAAACGTCGAATTGTTGGACCATTCTCCGTACAATCCGGATCTAAGTCCCAACGATTTTTTATCTTTCCAAAAATTAAGAATGGACTGCGTGGTCAAAGGTTCCAGTTGTCAGAAGGAATAGTCGATGCATTCAAAAACGCAATTTTAACTATACCAACAAACGAGTGCAACAACTGCTTCCAGAGTTATTTCGAACGCATGAAAAACTGCATTAATCTCTGTGGAGAATACTTCCAAAAACAATGAAGTCTTTAAAAGCTATCTGCTGCTTTATTACAGTTTCATATGCAAAACTTAAAAGACAACCCACATATACTTCTTTCCTAATATTCCTTTCTATGAGATTAATATTTTTTTATCTATTCTAACTACAATTTATTTCAAAAATTTCACCGTTCATCCAAATCTTTATGATATTTCCTTCCGATCCCTTCCTTTATTCATTACAGATTTAACTTGCTCTAGGTTTCCTGTCTACTATGAACAATTTAACAATAAATATTGTCTATTATGTGTATATACAATTGTTACAAATACTACCTAATGATATAAGGTTTTATTTCATATCAATATAAAAACTATGATATTATTTATGAGACTATGTATTCATTGTTCTTTTATCACAAGAAAGTGTTAGAAATAAATATAACAACAATTGACATATTCTTTAGTATATAGTATATAAAATTTATGCTTGTCCAAAATTTCAATTATATAAGCACTGTTATTAAATTAACATAATTATATATATAATTATGTTAATTTAGTTATCTTGAAAGTAATTTGAACAGGAACCAAATTTGAAAATAGATCCCATGATGTCACGTATTCAAACGCAAGTTTGTCCGATATATTTTAATAATTTAAATATCAAAAATTTTCCCACCCTAAATAGATCTTAGTACGGTTGAAAGAGATTTGTAATTGTGTAACTTATTATATAAAAATATATTTGATGATAAAACCTATGTATTTCCCTAGAAAGACTTTAATATCTTAATTTTGGAGTAATTAGTTTGAAAGAGATAATTCACTACTATTAAATGCAAATATAGGGTAAATCAACGTAGGTCGTATGAGAAAGTTTTATATTCTTTTATGTTACTCCTATTACGAAACGTTTGGGAGCATTTAGACCTGTTAACTCTAGCATTAAGTCTTTAAAAGAGTTTAAAAATGCTGCTAGTGCAAACCATTAATTAAAATTTACTTTGAACATATATTCATAATTAACGTCACATGCATACGCTTTATTGTGTCACCGGCTGCGCTCTTTAACTAATGCATATATGTATATGTACATATTTAGAATTTCATATATATATATATATATATATATATATATATATATGACATGTTCTGCTTTTTTAAAATTAATTTTGACAGCCAGCAAGCAATAACATAAAAAAGTAAATTTAATAATTTTCTTTAACATGTATGCATATCTGTATATTATTATGATTAATATATCTTAAGATCTAAGATGGTTGTGGAATTTCCATTAATAGATTGAATTATGTAAAAGCATAGTCATGCAAAAATTTATGGTTGGGAGTAATGTTGCCTTCCAATTGCTCAATCGTAACTGGCTTATCTATGTAGACTTCGGACTTTACGTAGCCTCAAAGGAAAAAGTCTAAAGGTATGATATCATATGATTCAGGCGGCCATTACACAGGTCCATTACATGAAATTAAATGTTCACTATATTGTTCTCGTAATAATGCCATGCTTTCACGGGCTGTGTGGCAAGTACGCCGTCTTGTTGAAATGTCGTCAAGATCATGGACTTTAATTTCAGGCAGCAAATAGTCTGTTATCACGGCGCGATAACGGGCTCCATTCACAGTTACGTTGCGATCGTCTTTATTAGTGAAGAAATATGGACCGATGATTCCGCTTGCCCATAAACCACATCAAACCGTGTTTTTTTCTAGATGTAATGGCAGCTCCTGAAGCTCTTTGGGTTGCTCTTCACTCCAAATACGACAATTATGCTTATTGATGTAACTATTAAGCCAGAAACAGGCCTCATCGCGGAACAATATTTTGTTCGAAAACAGTGGATGTTCTTCAAGCTTTTCAAGAGCACAATCACTGAAACGGTGACGATTCGAAAGGTTGGCCGCTTTCAATTCTTGAACGCGTTGAATTTTGTATGCTTTTAAACCAAGATCCTTGCGTAAAATACGTCAACTTGTGGCACACGACAGCCAAGCTGTTGATATCTACGTCGAATCGATTCTTTACGGTAATCGCGTATACTTACAGCTACCATCGCTATATTTTCTTCACTACGTGTTGGATGTGGTATATGTGGTTGCGTATTATCCAATAATGAAAATTGCGTTTCAAATTTTTCGATGGTATAGCGAATTATGCGTTCGTTGGGCCAATTACGTAGACCATAAGTTACGCTACTCGCACGAAATATTTCTCCTGGAACGCTT